>OZ020509.1:18793814-18799176 GCA_963971375.1 Platycheirus rosarum | reverse complement strand
GCACCACTCGTTCGGGGCATTGAGGAGTCGCAGGCGAGCCGAATTAGTTGCATCGTGGCTTCAGCTTTGGTTTCAGCAGGTCCTTGTACTTGTAGCACAGCATCTGCCCCTTCCTCGATCACTTCCTTAAAAATATCCGCGTTAAGCCTGTTTAAGTTCCACCTTGGAGCCCGTGGTTGGTGACGTAGGTTTAGGGCTCGTTGGTTATCCTCCAAGTCAAAAACGATATACTGGTGGTCGCTTCCTGTATAGTCCTCGATTACTCTCCAGTTCTTTATTTTTGCAAATACGTTGTCCGTCGCAAAGGTAACATCTGGAATAGTGCCTCTGTGTCCTGGTCTCCTGAAGGTGGGGGTATCTCCTACGTTAGCTACGTATAGTCCACGTCTCGCGGCCATCTCGAGTATTTGCCTTCCTCGAGAGTCTGTAGTTGGCATACCCCACTCCTGTCCTCTGGCGTTGAAGTCTCCAGCTACTAGGATATCTCCCTCGGTTTGATTTAGAAAATCTTCTAAATCTTCCAGTTTTGTACGGAACTCTTCAATTCTTTCGTTAGGAGTGAGGTAACTACTATCAGCCTTTCACTTTTCACCCATGCGAAACCTCTTTCTGCCCCTTTTCTCTCAATGAGGAATTTTCTTGTGTCAGGGATCCAAACAGCAGCAGTTCTGAGCAGATCCGGTATCCAGTTTGGTCCGTCCTTATCACGGTATTGCTCGCTTACGATGACGATTTCTGCTTGCAATTCCACAACAAGTTTTGTCAGGAGGCTATCAGCGGTAAGACCCCTGTGGACATTCGCTTGGAGAATTATGGTCATTTTGAGGACGCTTTTTTCGCCTGTTCAAGTGCTTTCTTAAACACTTGGCAGTTTCCTGTGCCCGGCACGTGGTTCAGGGATGGTCTGTTTTCCAGGTCGGCACAGAGGCAACATTTTGGAGGATTATTGCAATCCTTCATTTTGTGTCCTTTCTCTCCACAGTTAATGCAGAGTCCTTGGCCCTTTCTGTCCATGCTGTTACAAGACGATTGTGTATGGCCATATCCGAAGCATTTGAAGCACCTTTTAACTTCAACTCGTCTGCGGATTCGACATTGAACCCATCCAATTTTTATCTTGGGGGACTTCAGCATATCGTTGGCTGCTCTTGCGCTTATGTGCACAATGGCTATCTTCAGCGAGCTTCTGTTTTTACCAGTGATCGCTACCTGGATATCTGTTGTAACATCGGGGAGTTTTTTTTTAATAGCTTCCTCGACTTCCTCCACAGTTGTCAGCTCGTCCAGGTCCCTAATTTCGATAGCCACTTTCGGTTCGAGGTTTTGAACCGTTGCCTTATCTCCTAGTATGGACTTCAGGGATTCACCAAAGGCTTTTTTGTCTTTACTTTTTGCTCCGAGTTCCAAAAGCACATGTCCAGATTTTGTTTGCCGAACATTTTTGACAATGGTTTCGGTGTCGTCTGGATTTGCTTTGCTTCGGATTTCCCTCAGAATATCGGTGAATTTCTCTGTTCCCTTCGGCTTTATTAGGATACCTTCAGGTCGAGCTCTCCGTCGGTCGATTTTTTTTCCTTCTTCTTCTTTTTCTTTTCTTTTGGGCCTTCTTTAGGTTTTCTTGATTTTTACTCTTTTGGCCTGTCCCAACCGTCTCCGTCTCCGCGTCCTTTATCAGAGCTTGAGCGTAGCTCTCTTCTCCGAGGTTGACTTCCGCCCTCGCGGCTTGTGAGATCTTTCTCGTTCTCTTGTCGGGATCCTTTTGAAGTGGACTCGACGGTGGTCTTTTAATGGTTGCCGTTTCCTAGGGGTTTTTAGGGCATTTTTCTGTCCGCCTTCAACCCTCTGGTGTGAAGCTTCTGTGCTCGTGGTAGACGGCTTTGAAGCTGAGCAGCAACCATCGGTCTTATTTTCTTCTCTTTTAGACCATTTTATTTTGTCAAGAGACTCCTCCAATGACGCGATGCCATTTTTAATATCTACGCTGATATTTTTTTGTCTCAGGCACGCCGTCTTCATTACCTTGAGAGTATTAAGGCATTTCTGCATCTCCGTAAGAAAAACATCGTTTGAATTTCCCTCATTCGTTTCTTTGGAGGCAGAAGGGGCAATTACTCTCGTCGGCGCAGCAGAGTATGCTTCATCTTTCGATTTTTCCGTTTCGGTTAAAAAAATCGGAAAAATCCCACGCCTTGCAGACTTCGGCCCTTCAGAAGGTTTAGGGCCTGTAGGAGTACCCTTCTTCAGAGGAGGAGTCCGAAGAATTTTTGGTACTCTTTTGAAAGGGTCACCACTGGTCTCGCTTGTAGCATTTTGATCCGTGGGAGCCAAGCTTTCCACTCCTCTCGCGTCATTTCTCTTTGAATTTGTTGTTTCACTTGTAGCATTACGATCCTCGGGAGCCAAGGTTGCCACTCCCGGGGCTTCTATATTTTTTCCTGTTGGATTGCGGTTATAGTATGTCGACGTCTCGGGGCCCGCGCGCTCACCCCCGTCAGACGCCGGTACTGGGGATCCGACTCCCTGCACCGTAAAGTTTTCTCCTTCTTGTTTTCTATCCATATTTGGTTTATTGTTCTGTGTTCCTACACATAGTTGCTTTTTTGGTCCGCGAGTGGTATTTTATTTCCCACAAACCCTGCATAAATGCCGAGCCTTCCCTATCCGCCACCTGGGACGCACCCTTTAGGGGAAAGCAACAAAAACCCCCGAGGGAATAATAATAATAATAATAATAATAATAATAATAATAATAATAATAATAATAATAATAATAATAATAATAATAATAATAATAATAATAATAATAATAATAATAATAATAATAATAATAATAATAATAATAATAATAATAATAATAATAATAATAATAATAATAATAATAATAATAATAATAATAATAATAATAATAATAATAATAATAATAATAATAATAATAATAATAATAATAATAATAATAATAATAATAATAATAATAATAATAATAATAATAATAATAATAATAATAATAATAATAATAATAATAATAATAATAATAATAATAATAATAATAATAATAATAATAATAATAATAATAATAATAATAATAATAATAATAATAATAATAATAATAATAATAATAATAATAATAATAATAATAATAATAATAATAATAATAATAATAATAATAATAATAATAATAATAATAATAATAATAATAATAATAATAATAATAATAATAATAATAATAATAATAATAATAATAATAATAATAATAATAATAATAATAATAATAATAATAATAATAATAATAATAATAATAATAATAATAATAATAATAATAATAATAATAATAATAATAATAATAATAATAATAATAATAATAATAATAATAATAATAATAATAATAATAATAATAATAATAATAATAATAATAATAATAATAATAATAATAATAATAATAATAATAATAATAATAATAATAATAATAATAATAATAATAATAATAATAATAATAATAATAATAATAATAATAATAATAATAATAATAATAATAATAATAATAATAATAATAATAATAATAATAATAATAATAATAATAATAATAATAATAATAATAATAATAATAATAATAATAATAATAATAATAATAATAATAATAATAATAATAATAATAATAATAATAATAATAATAATAATAATAATAATAATAATAATAATAATAATAATAATAATAATAATAATAATAATAATAATAATAATAATAATAATAATAATAATAATAATAATAATAATAATAATAATAATAATAATAATAATAATAATAATAATAATAATAATAATAATAATAATAATAATAATAATAATAATAATAATAATAATAATAATAATAATAATAATAATAATAATAATAATAATAATAATAATAATAATAATAATAATAATAATAATAATAATAATAATAATAATAATAATAATAATAATAATAATAATAATAATAATAATAATAATAATAATAATAATAATAATAATAATAATAATAATAATAATAATAATAATAATAATAATAATAATAATAATAATAATAATAATAATAATAATAATAATAATAATAATAATAATAATAATAATAATAATAATAATAATAATAATAATAATAATAATAATAATAATAATAATAATAATAATAATAATAATAATAATAATAATAATAATAATAATAATAATAATAATAATAATAATAATAATAATAATAATAATAATAATAATAATAATAATAATAATAATAATAATAATAATAATAATAATAATAATAATAATAATAATAATAATAATAATAATAATAATAATAATAATAATAATAATAATAATAATAATAATAATAATAATAATAATAATAATAATAATAATAATAATAATAATAATAATAATAATAATAATAATAATAATAATAATAATAATAATAATAATAATAATAATAATAATAATAATAATAATAATAATAATAATAATAATAATAATAATAATAATAATAATAATAATAATAATAATAATAATAATAATAATAATAATAATAATAATAATAATAATAATAATAATAATAATAATAATAATAATAATAATAATAATAATAATAATAATAATAATAATAATAATAATAATAATAATAATAATAATAATAATAATAATAATAATAATAATAATAATAATAATAATAATAATAATAATAATAATAATAATAATAATAATAATAATAATAATAATAATAATAATAATAATAATAATAATAATAATAATAATAATAATAATAATAATAATAATAATAATAATAATAATAATAATAATAATAATAATAATAATAATAATAATAATAATAATAATAATAATAATAATAATAATAATAATAATAATAATAATAATAATAATAATAATAATAATAATAATAATAATAATAATAATAATAATAATAATAATAATAATAATAATAATAATAATAATAATAATAATAATAATAATAATAATAATAATAATAATAATAATAATAATAATAATAATAATAATAATAATAATAATAATAATAATAATAATAATAATAATAATAATAATAATAATAATAATAATAATAATAATAATAATAATAATAATAATAATAATAAATAATAATAATAATAATAATAATAATAATAATAATAATAATAATAATAATAATAATAATAATAATAATAATAATAATAATAATAATAATAATAATAATAATAATAATAATAATAATAATAATAATAATAATAATAATAATAATAATAATAATAATAATAATAATAATAATAATAATAATAATAATAATAATAATAATAATAATAATAATAATAATAATAATAATAATAAT
>OZ020509.1:18071314-18081314 GCA_963971375.1 Platycheirus rosarum | reverse complement strand
TTTAACTCATTTTGAATCTTTTGTTAATAAGCCTGAAATTATCTTTCTGACTGAAATTTGGATTTATGAGCATGAAAAAATATTCTTTAATATTCCAGGCTATGTGTTTCATGCTAAGTGTAATAATACTTATTCGTCTGGTGGTACTGCTGTCTTTTTTAAAGAAGGTTTAAACTGTGATTATGTAAACACAGACCTTTTAAGTTCGGATATGATTAAGATTTCTCTCACTATCAAAGCAGTTGAACTAGTTTTTATGTGCTTTTATAGATTTAATCATGTAAGTGAAGATGTTTTTATTACGGAGCTCTCATCTATTCTAATTAATAACAGTGCTAAAAACTTGTTTATTGTTGGTGATATCAACATCGATATTCTAAATGAATCTTTGTCTGTAGATAACTATTTATCGTTGATGTCTTCAAATGGCCTAGAATCTTGTATTAATGAACCAACGCGAATAACTCCCACTTCAAAAACATGTATTGATCATATTTTTTCTAGAATTGATCTGAAAGTTAATTTTAATCTTATTAGCACTATATGAAAATTACTGATCATTGCATGACCTGTCTTATTTTTAATTTTAAAGATAAAATACAATGTAACACCCTTAATCAATATTCTGTTTATCAATCTATAAAGACTAATTTTGAGCGCCTTAACTCTTATTTAATTTTTGAAAGTTGGTATTGAATCTTTTCTGCGTCTGATCCTTCTGTTGCATTTGAACTTTTTATTTCAACTTTACATGGATATTTTAATGAAAGCTCAGAAGTGTTTCGGAATAGAAAAGGTCAGCACAAAAAACTTAAACCTTGGATGTCCAATTATCTCCTAAAAAAAATTGAAAAGAAGAATAAATTAAGACTAAAGTGTAAAAAGCACCCTAATAATAATCTCCTTCGTAAGAACTATGAATTGTTATGTAAGGAGATTAGTTCTGAAGTTCCTGTCAGTAAAGAAAACTATTATATGAATAAATTTCATAAAGCCAAAGGAAATTCGAAAAAAGAATGGGGCTTAGTTAATGAATTGTTTAATCGAAGGTCAGCTTTTGATGTTCCTCAAAGTTTATCTTCCGGAAATTTAAATACAGCCATTCATTCAGAAATGTCAAAGCTTTTTAATGATCACTTTACAGGTATACCGATAAAAACTCTTTATGATGCCGGGCTTATTAACTCTTCTTATAAATGCACAGATAATTGTTTCAATGACTTTTTTCATTATAATAGTTTTTATTTTGAGCCTTTTTCTTCATTTGAAGTATTTAAAGTTATAAATGCTCTGGACAACTCCGATTCCTTCACATTCAACAGCTTTTCAAATAATTTTACTAAAAACGTTTGCTTTAATATTGTAGATATTTTAACTCACTTATTCAACAAAAGCGTTTTTCAAGGGAAATTTCCGGAATGTTTGAAAATTGCTGAGGTTATTACTATTTTTAAGAAAGGTGACAAAAAGTGTATTAATAATTATAGGCCTATCTCTCTTTTATCGGTATTCTCAAAAATTTTCGAAAAAGTTATAAAAATTAAAATGCTTTCATATCTTGACAACCTTTCCTTTTTCAACTCAAACCAATACGGTTTTAGAGCCAAAAATTCAACTGAAGATGCATTATTAAATTTCTGTACTAATGTTTATGAAAGTTTGGACAGAAAAAAGTACACGGCTGCACTTTTCATTGATATAACCAAAGCTTTCGATACAGTCGACCATGATATTTTGCTAAAAAAACTAGATAAAGCTGGTTTTAGGGGTTTTATTCTCGATTGGTTTTGTTCGTTCCTTAAAAATAGAAAACAAAGAGTAAGAATAGGTAAACATTTTAGTGAAAGTCGCAATATTAATATAGGTGTTCCTCAAGGTTCAGTTCTTGGCCCGATTTTATTCCTTGTTTATATTAATTCTATTTTCACATTAGATTTAAAAGGAACAAAAACAGGGTTTGCAGACGATATAGCCTGTGTATATTCTAGTTCTTCCTTAATAGACCTGATTTCAGATATAAATCATGATTTGGAATTGCTTAGACATTGGTTCGCGACGCACAAACTTGTGTTAAGTGATAAAACTAAAATAATGTTTTTTAAACTACCCTTACTTAATAATCATCCTCCTGTTCTCATTTTTCATAGCAATGACTGTACAAACTCTCCTTTTAATAGTTCCACTTGTAACAGTTTTAATACGTCTAGTTGCATTGTCTCAGACCTAACTTGTTCTTCGAAGTGTTTCCATATTGAAAATGTAACTGAATTTAAATATCTTGGTTTAACAATTGACAGTAATATGAATTGGAAACCTCACACACAGGCAATCAAGAAGTATTTACTTTCAACTACATATATATTTTTTCACTTAAAAAAACTTTGCTGCCGCAGACTCCTTGAAACTCTATATTTTGGTCTAGTTCAATCTAAACTGCAATATGGTATAGTATGTTGGGGTGGTACGTATAAAAACTACCTTCAACCCTTGTTAGTATCTCAAAAACATATTTTAAGAAATATCTGGAAAAAAAGAAGACTTGAGCATAGTTTTCCGTTGTTTGCTTGCTCTGGTATACTCCCCCTAAAACATCTTTACTTTTATAAAGTTCTAAAAATTTTCTATTTAAGGAGTGGTTTTCGTTTCACTTCTGTTTACGCATTGCGAAGTAGTGAGAGAAATCTCGCGTTCATTCCTGTACATAATTCCCAGCACTTCTTTCAGTTTTATGCATCAGTAGCACCAAGACTTTATAATATTTTACCATGTAATATTCGCTCTATTGGCTCTATCTACTCTTTTAGCATGAAGGTTAAAGAATGGCTTTTTAACTACGATTTTAATGAAATTCATAATTTACTTACAATCTTAGTTTGATAAATTTTGATATTGAATTTTAAATTTTGTCTAAATTTTTATTTTATTTTTTGTTTGTATGCGACATATCACCCCACAACATTTGTTTAAATATAAATTTCTTTTTGATTATTGTTAATTCTTGAAATTTTAAAACCTACATTTTTTAGTCGATACTTTCGACACTTGTCGTAAGGCAACAGATAGTATCTTATCTTCTTTATTTCTTTTTATTATTTTTGTAAATAGTTAACTTAATATTATATAATATCTAATATCTATTGCACGGAATTATTTGGTTTATTAGTATATCTTTAAGTTACAAATTGTATCTATTTTAAAAGAGAAATAAAATAAATAAAATAAAAAAAAAAATTTGTCCTGCGTTGCTATTACACAACAACCAAATGTGAAACCCCAGAATATATGACACTTTATAGGAGAGCAATGTTCAATATGTTCATCAGAAAATACACCTACCTTGAAGGGAAGGTAAACGACAACAATCTTTACCGAAGAAAAGATGTTATTATTCGCAACAATTACGTTGAACTCAATCGACGTCTCAGATAAAGGAGGTTCAACTAGAAATGCAAGAAAACGTTCTGCCCAGACCTTCAACATCGGGCCAAATACCAACAACCTTTGGGCATCAACCAACATTTTCTACGTCGAGTCATTCGGAAACCACACCAAACCAATACCACCAGTCAACGAATAATTCAGCAGCCGCAGAACCATCACACGTACAGCCGACAATAAACTCTGAGAATCAGCGACTGAGAGATATTTCCAGCCTTAGTCTAGCTGAATTTGAAGGTATTGATCCAACACTGAGGCCAAAAATCCCTAAAATGTATGAGCTCAAGAATCTCGAAACAGTTTTGAATACAATAAATACTGAAATCCTCCCCCAATATTTAGGACAAGAGCCCAGCCTCGAACGTATTAATGACCTAATCTTTGTATGCGAAGTAACTACAATAAGAGCGATGGGAGCTGAGACCAAACCTTGATAACCCAAGACAGTCAGTAAGCCGAGTAGATAACCGCGAACCAAAATGGAAGATAAGGCTAAAAGGACAAATTGAAAAACTGAGACGTGACGCCGCAAGACTTACTGCTTTTAGAGATGGATCTTATTCGAGGCGCCTCCGCAGACACATTAGGCCCTTGATAGAACCCCTCCAACCTGGAACCATACGCCAAGATGAGGTCATAGAAATACTTGGCAGGAAAACCCAGAAACTAGCAGCACAAGCTAAACGCCTAAAACGATATGAGGAGTGCAGTAAAAGAAAGACTGAGAATTCCCTTTTTTCCAAAAATCAAAGGGCTTTCTATAGGAATTCCGAGTCACAATTAGGAACAGAAGTAGAGGAAGAATACCCACCCCTTAATGTAACTGAGCAGTTTTGAAATACCCACCCCTTAATGTAACTGAGCAGTTTTGGAGTAACATCTGGAGCATACCTAAACAACACAACGAAGATGCGCAGTGGATAGAAGAAGAGGCTAGACATTTTGAGCACATAGCAATCATGCCCTCCCAACCAATAACAAAAGAAGAACTACATCAAGCAATATCGGAAACCAGCAACTGGAAGGCCCCTGGAGTAGATAAGCTGCAAAACATCTGGCTGAAAAAACTCACATCAGTTCATGAACCAATGGCAAAATCATTTACTGATTTACTGGAGCTCAAAAACATGCCACCAAAGTTCCTCACCAAAGGTTTGACCTTTCTTATACCTAAAGGTAAACCCTGTAGAGATCCCTAAAAATATCGACCTATTACGTGCCTATGTACGACATATAAGCTTTTCACGAAAATCCTATCCAACAGAATCTATGCCCACTGCATTACGAACAATGTGATTCCTGATGAACAGAAAGGCTGTAGTAGGCAGACAATGGGCTGCAAAGATCAATTGTTTATTGACTCAGTTGTAACAGGATTGGCTTTAAAAAAAAAACGCAATCTTAGTATGGCCTTTATAGATTACAAAAAAGCATTTGACTCTATGCCGCATAAATATCTTGTTAAAGTTCTGGAAATTTATAAGATTAATCCCGCCAATTTAAACTGCCTTAGGATGATTATGGGAATGTGGAACACAAGGTTAAGCCAAGATGGTAATCTGAGTGAAACAGTCGCCATTAAAAGAGGGATTTTCCAGGGTGATGCATTAAGCCCCCTGTGGTTTTGTTTAGGTCTGAATCCTTTGAGTAGAATCTTGACAAAAATCAAAACAGGTTTTGAAATCAATACGGAAACCTACGACTTTTCGTTCAACCATCTGCTGTACGTGGACGATTTCAAGCTCTACTCCAAAGACAGAGCAAAACTCCACCGAATGATTGAGGTAGTTAAAAGCTTTAGTTCGGATATCAAGATGGAATTTGCGATAGACAAATGCAAAATGATACACCTGCTGAAAGGAAAAGTTGATTATGGATAAGAGGGGTTTCCAATTGACCAAGAGCAAATCATTAACGATTTGCATGATGAAGAGTCCTACAAATATCTTGGATTCCTACAACTGAGGGGGTTGAGTCATGCTGACATTAAATCAAGCCTTCACATCCAATTCAAAACAAGACTGACTACCATCTTAAAGTCTCACCTAAATGGAGGCAACAAATGCAAGGCTATCAACACATGGGCAATTCCTTTGTTGACATATTCTTTCGGAATCATTAAATGGTCTCAAACTGATGTCGCGAACCTTGATATGTTGATCCGTACAACATACACGAGATATAACAGCCATCATCCTCGAAGTGCGGTTGAAAGGATGTCCTTGCAGAGGAAAATCGGCGGCAGAGGGATTGTAAATATTACAAACTTACATCACCAGCAATGCCTAAATATCCGGCAATACCTGATGACCAGCATATCCCCTCTTATAAGGGCTGCCTGTTTAGTTGATGACCATTTAACACCACTTAATCTGAAATCAGCAAACTTTCCACTCCCTGACACTGTCAAAACAAACGATGAACTTATCTTGTCTTGGAAAGAGAAATCATTACATGGAAGCCACCCAAACGAACTTGCCCAAGAACATATCAACCAGCAGGCATCCAACCTCTGGCTTACACAAGGAAAACTCTTTTCAGAGATGGAGGGCTTCGTAATAGGGATCCAGGACAAAGTCATTGCAACACGCAACTATAGGAAGTTTATTCTTAAAGAAAGTGTGGAAGACAAGTGTAGGCGATGTGGAGAAACTGGAGAAACCATAGAACACATAACATCGGGATGCAGGGTTCTAGCTTCACACGAATACACACGCAGACATAACAACGTTGCCAAACTAATACACCAACAATTAGCATTAAAATGTGGCTTGATCCAACATCATAGGCCGTACTACAAATACCAACCTCTTCCTGTCCTAGAGAACTCAAACTTCAAACTTTATTGGGATCGAACAATAACAACTGGCTTTCCTAGACGTTAAAGTCATAAGAAAGCAAGATGGTTCGATCGGCCACACGGTGTTCCGGAAAGACACTCATACGGACAGATATTTACATGCTACATCACATCATCACCCAGCCAACTTGACATCGGTTGTATCGGCTCTTGTGAACCGTGCTCACAAAATTTGTGACCCCGAACACCTCAAGCAAGAGTTGAAGTATATAGACATTGCACTTAAAAAGAATGGCTACAACTCCAAACAGAGAACCTGGAAACCCAAACCCAGCTCACAGAAACATTCGCTACCTCCAGCATTTGATAAAAGGGCCTTTTTACCCTATATCAAAGGCATTACGGATGGAATTGGGCGAATCTTACAAAAATATGATGTTAAAACCATCTTTAAACCGCCAACTAAGGTTCGTCAATTTTTAAGATCGCCTAAGGACAAAATTCCACTACAAAATCCTGGTGTATACTCTGTTCCCTGTAGCTGTGGATCTTTTTATATTGGTGAAACGAAAAGAGGTATTAAAACACGTTTAAACGAACATATCAAAGCTATCCAAAACAACGCTGTCACAAAATCGGCAATATGTGAACATCTGGCCTACAACGAAGATCACTTTATACGTTTTGATCAAGCTAGATCAATCGCAAATGAAAGATTTTATGTACCAAGAATCGTCAGAGAAGCAATTGAAATTAAGAAACATACAAATTTCAATAGAGATTCTAGCTTTAAATTATCGCCAACGTGGGATCCTCTCATAAGCAAAACCATAGTAAAGCAAATCCAAAAACCTATAGCCGATGTCGTGAGCTTTGCATGTGTCCAAAAATACATCGACTCAACGCAACAACAACCTAGAACGAGTACACCACCACCACCCACAAGCAATCCAAGTGCATCAACATCTACGCACCGGTACTACTTGAGAGCGAGAGCTAAAAACCAATAACTTAAACAACGGCAATCAAACGTCAGTCTCATCCCGTGACCACGAAGTATGAAACTTCTTCGAAACGTCGGGTAGAAATAAATAAGAAAATATTTCTTATAACGCGGTAAGTTCCGAAAATAAAAAACTTTATCTAATATGAATATCGTCCGCGAAAATAAAAACCTAAAATCTCATATACCAGCAAACCCGACATCATTCTATTCCACAAAGCTGAGAGGAAGATTGATATCTTTGATATAGCAGTGCCGCTTAATCGAAATTTGCAAACGACATACTCTGAAAAGATATCAAAATATGCTTTGTTAGCGATAGAACTGAAAGCGATGTATGATGCACAACATGTCGAAGTAACCCCTTTTGTAATATCAGCAACGGGTCTTGTCCCAAAAAAACTTTGCGCTAATCTCAAAGGTCACAGCATTGAGTTTTTAATATCCCAAATTCAAAAATCGGTGTTATTGGACACATGCAACATTGTTCGCAATTTCCTACAGCAGCAATAACTAACAAAAAAAAAAAAAAAAAAAAAAAAAAAATGATCTGCAATAATACTCCGTCCTCAAGGGCTA
Organism: Platycheirus rosarum; assembly: GCA_963971375.1. Lineage (NCBI taxonomy): Eukaryota > Metazoa > Arthropoda > Insecta > Diptera > Syrphidae > Platycheirus > Platycheirus rosarum. Next base: position 18,073,494 of record OZ020509.1, on the reverse strand, counting down.
GAACATGGTCTATGCCCAACAGAGCCTTATCCCTTGGCATTGCCCGGGATATAGGTAATTTCCAGCCTAATAGCTGTTGAGAAGTAAAGACAAACTCGATAATAATAATAATAATAATAATAATTATAATAATAATAATAATAATAATTATAATAATAATAATAATAATAATAATAATAATAATAATAATAATAATAATAATAATAATAATAATAATATAATAATAATAATAATAATAATAATAATAATAACAATAATAATAATAATAATAATAATAATAATAATACTAATAACAATAATAATAATAATAATAATAATAATAATAATAATAATAATAATAATAATAATAATAATAATAATAATAAAAATAATAATAATAATAATAATAATAATAATAATAATAATAATAATAATAATAATAATAATAATAATAATAATAATAATAATAATAATAATAATAATAATAATAATAATAATAATAATAATAATAATAATAATAACAATAATAATAATAATAATAATAATAATAATAATAATAATAATAATAATAATAATAATAATAATAATAATAATAATAATAATAATAATAATAATAATAATAATAATAATAATAATAATAATAATAATAATATTAATAATAATAATAATTATTATTATAATAATAATAATAATAATTATTATTATTATTATTATTATTATAATAATAATTATTATTATTATTATTATAATAATAATAATAATAATAATAATAATAATAATAATAATAATAATAATAATAATAATAAAAATAATAATAATAATAATAATAATAATAATAATAATAATAATAATAATAATAATAATAATAATAATAATAATAATAATAATAATAATAATAATAATAATAATAATAATAATAATAATAATAATAATAATAATAGTAATAATAATAATAATAATAATAATAATAATAATAATAATAATAATAATAATAATAATAATAATAATAATAATAACAATAATAATAATAATAATAATAATAATAATAATAATAATAATAATAATAATAATATTAATAATAATAATAATAATAATAATAATAATAATAATAATAATAATAATAATAATAATAATAATAATAATAATAATAATAATAATAATAATAATAATAATAAAATTAATAAAATTAATAATAATAATTATAATAATAATAATAATAATAATAATAATAATAATAATAATAATAATAATAATAATAATAATAATAATAATAATAATAATAATAATAATATTAATAATAATAATAATAATAATAATAATAATAATAATAATAATAATAATAATAATATTAATAATAATAATAATAATAATAATAATAATAATAATAATAATAATAATAATAACAATAATAATAATAATTTTTTGATATCCTGATAAAATGGGCCTTTTTTATATAACTTGCTGTGGGTAGTTCACAAGTTATCTTACAGATTTTTTTTGAACGACAACTAACATTACTGGGTCGCACGTACTTGCTCTTATGTACTTAATTACATTGGAAAGTGTAATGTTATCAACAGATTACCATAAAACACAAATATATTCATTCTTTTAAATATGTATTACATTTATTCGGCACATTCTTAACCTCTTCGCTTGACCACTTGTTATCCACTGACCACTGACTACTGACTGCAGACCTCCAGTATGTACCAGGTCAACTGATAAGGAGAGCGCGACAGTGTGTGTGAATTTATGTGTAATCTTAGAGCGGGTCATTGTTAGAAAGTCGCCACAGAAAGCAAGATCTTTGACAGAAACAAGTAAACATTTGCGTTGATAATAACACAATTTGAACTTATAAAAAGTATTAGAAAGTATTGTGCTTAACGGTTTTTATTAAAAATGCCATCACATGGAAACAAGGAATTTATGAGAAATGTATTTTGAAATTTTTAGGACCGGTTTTGATAAAATCCTGTTTTTTTATTTTTAAATTTTTGGAAAAAAAATTATTTTTAATTTTGGTATGCAGTTTTTTAGAATTTATTAATATACATGTGATTATAAAATTTAAAATAATTTTTTTTGATTATTTTTAAAAATATTGATTTTTCCAAAAAAAAAAAAAAAAAATTAATTTTAATTAGAAAAAAAAGATATTCAAAATTTTGATATGCAGAATTAATTTGGCTACCTAG
>OZ020509.1:17778814-18061314 GCA_963971375.1 Platycheirus rosarum | reverse complement strand
CTACGAAAATGGGTTGGGCTCGATTTCCCGTTTTTTATAGTCCCGTTTCTTAAGATCCCGATTTTAAAATTCCGCTTGTTATAATACCGTTTTTTATAATCCCGCTTTTTCAAAATCTCGCTTTTTAAAATCCCGTCTCTTATAATCCCGTTTTTTTATAATCCAGTTGCTTATTATTCCGCATTTTGCAATCAAAAAAAGTGGTTTTATTTAACAAAATCGTCCTATTCTTTAAAATAAAACAACTAGTTTTGATTGCAAAAGCGGGGTTATATGAAAATTTAAATAAATTAAGCAATGAGTGATTTTAAATGCATTTTATTAAAACATCTATATGAGAAGCGTCAAAATAAGTAATAAACAATATCAAAATAAAGTTAAGTTATAAATATTACAAGATTCAACAATATGAGATCTTAGGTTTTTATTTTCGCTGACGATATTCATATTAGATAAAGTTTGATATTTTCGGAACTTACCTTATTTTCTAATTTTGTTCTACCCGACGTTTCGAAGAAGTTTCATACTTCTTCGAAACGTCGTATCGGGTAAAAATAAATTTGAAAATAATTCTTATAACGCGGTAAGTTCCAAAGTATCAAACTTTATCTAAGATTCAACAAATTCCAAAAAAAGTAAAAAGTAAATACGGCGGGATGACATAAGGTCCACGGACATTATATCCATGGACATTTTGTCTGCTTCAAATAAGCACAATATCCATGGACATTGTGACCACTTAGGAATTAGTCATAAGGTCCATTGACATTGTCTTTTTAAAAGTGAACATAATGTCTGAATTGAAATTTTGGACTTCAAGTCTAATTTTATTTATGGACATTATGTCCATATTGAACTTAGCTGACAAATTAAAAGCAATCATACGCCCTACATTTGGGTTGTCAACATGAATTGCGTTGAATAAGCAGTCAAGTCATTGCACAACAGTGTGTATGTTGGATTGGTAATAATGTCGATCAGAATTTCGGCGTTATTACCGAATCAGTGTGCAAAGAAATTTCTTGAGATTTTATCTCCCAATCAGTATGAGGTAGGTATGGGGGCATGCTGCAACCCCCCTGTTTGGGCTAACTATAGGATTTGAAGTAGGGGCGAGATTTGGTTTATAAAAAAGTTCTTTAAATCAAAAAGAAACACATACCCAACCTTGCACCCGCTCCAAATCTCTAGACCTTATGTCATCCCGCCAGTAAATACAATAATGTAAATTATGTTAGTAAAAACAAATGTGGGCGCACAGTAAATATTAAAAAAACATTCCGACGATATTTCTTTTTAGTCGAATATTTTTAACATTTTTAAATTCATAAAAAAGTAAAAATCGCATATAACCTACATCTATTGTTATTTAGTTTGATAAAAATGTTTTGTAAAGAAACGGGATGGTCGGGATTTGTAGGGATTTTAAAAAGCGAAATTATAATAGTTCCGGATTTTAAAGGCGGGATTAAAAAAAAAAACAGTATTTTAGGAGATGGGATTTTAAAACTTTTTTTTCGGGATTTTTGAAAAGCGGAATATTAAAAAGGGGGATACCGGTACGCTCCCCACCAAAAAAAATTTTTTTTGAAAAGGGTCTACCTATTTCTTAAATCGATAAGTTCACAAGTCACAACAGCATGAACTTTGTATGTTTGTATTATTATAGCTCATAAACATAAATTTAGAAGAAGATAGAAAGATACTTTTATTGTTTCATAGATTAAGGCTTTACAGTCATTTTACAAAACCCAGCTTGCTCAGAAGATTTGATATATATATTATATCTTACAACTGAAAAAATTGTAATAAATTAAGAAGTCATTTAAATAAGAAGAACAGTTGAAGGAAAACTATGACAAAAAACCTTCATTTATCATGTATTATAATAAATTTAATGTAAAAAATGACGACTAGATAAAATAGAACTTAAGACTAATGGAAATGCCACATATATGTAATATTAAAAATACTAAAAACAAAAGCAGAAATAAATAAATAAGTAAATAAATATGTTAGTAAATAATTATATAAATAAATAAATAAATAAATAAACAAAAAAAATAAATAAATAAATAAATAAATATATAAACTAATAAATAAATAAATATATAAATAAATAAGTAGATAAGTTGATACAACAAAAAAAATAAATAAATAACAAAGAAAACAAATAATAAATAAATAAACAATCAATTAAATAAATAAATTCAATAAATTAAATGCTTTTTTTTTACTAAATAAATAATTGGTTAAAATACAATATCAATTTTTACATTAAAGAAAATAAGTTCTAAATTAACAAGTTTTCAGAACCATTGCATCTTATGTTAAATCTTTCATAGAGAATTTCAACTTTCTCTGCAATTAGACTAACACCAGTTTGTTCATGAAGATGTTGTGTGGAAAAGAGCCAGGGTAAATTTAACATCATTTTAAGTGTTTTATTTTGTGAAATTTGAAGTTTTTTAATGTATGAACTTGCACAATTTCCCCATACTGGACTGAATCATACCTTGAAAGATAACTTTATACATTATCATTTTATTAAATTTACTTAGGGGGGATTTCCTGCAAATAAGAGGGTACAGCATTTTTGTTGTTGGGTTTATTTTGTCAAAAGTATTTGTGATGTGATCTCGAAATGTTAACGTCTTGTCAAAATAAACACCCAGATATCTGACAGAGTTAACCCGAGGTACATCACAACCATTAATTTTTAGCTGGCCGACAGGCAAAACACAAGCTTTTCTTTTCCTTGTGAAAAAGATAGCCTGTGTTTTGTCAGCATTGAGCCTAATATTCCATGCCTTACAACTTTGTCAAGGGCATATTGTAAGTCATTTTCAATATCTTGACCGATATTTTTAGAACTATAAATAGCAGTGCCATCTGCGAACATTGCTATTTCGCAGTTCCTAAGTATAGGAATATAAAGTAATGGGTCCAACACAGATCCTTAAGGAACCTCAGAAGTGATATGCCTTAAACTTGAAGCCGTATTATTCAAATTAACTTGAAATGGTCTATTTATAAGAAAACTTTGTATTATTTTAATTAGATATAGAGAACAATTAAAATGTTTTAGTTTATACATTCGTGTCATAAACCTTTAAAAGCCTTTTCAACATCCAAAAGGACAAGTCCTGTCGATTGCTTTGTGTTAAAATGTTCTTTTATGTGCTTATATATTCGAAGAATCTGATCAAGATATTTAGTTTTTATCACTTGTTCTAATATTTTACTTAGACTACTGAGAAGACTTATGGGTCGATAACTGTTAGGGTTATTAGCGAAGTAAGATCCTTGCCGTTTTCCACTTTTTGGGAAAATATTTCAACTTTATACATGCATTTACAATAAAGCATATAAAAGTTATTCCAATAAATGGTAATTCTTTAAAATATATATTATTTTATTTTTAAGTGAATCAACCCCTGGTGCTTTCTTGTTCCGCAATCTTTGTATGATAAATTTTATATCTTTGTTTCTAACATAAACATCTTCTGGTAGGGTAACATCACTACTATTAATAATACCCATGGATTCTTGTACTATACTGTTGATTGAGCTAGGTACCATAACTAAGGGATTATTGCAAATAATTTCAAACGCGTCTGCAAATACTTCTGCCTTTTCCTCACTAGTAATCAGCAATGAATTATTTTGTTCTAAGTGAGGTATAATTTTATTTTTGGATTTAAATATCTTTGAAATATTCCAAAACGGCTTGGAATTTGGATCAAGGGAACACAGTTTTTTGTTCCATGGCCTATTTCTGAATTTTGAAATTTCAAAGGATATTTGTCTCGTGAACATATTCATTTCATTGAAATCATTAGGTTGTCTATATCTTTTCCATTGGCTCCTCAACCTGTTTCTTTGCTTGATTAAGTTTAAGATATATAGGGGAATAACCGTTGTTCTTGCAGCTATTGACTTCTTACAGATTCATCAACACTTTTTATAACAGAACTTGTAAAATATTCTATTTTTTCATCAATTTCTTGCTGACTATTTAACCTATTAATATCGCAGGGTGTATTTCTAAAACGTTGTTTAATTTTGGTTCTAAACCTTTCCCAATTTGCTTTCTTTAAATCTAAATATTGCACGTCTTTTCTTATACTATTGAGAAGAATATCGCTTTTTATCGGGATATGATCCGAGCTCAAGGCATTGACCACCAAAGGCTGGGTAACAATGTCTGGGGAGTTCGTTAAGATCAAATCCAGAGTCGACGGAGAGGACTTTTTGTTATTTGGGAAATAAGTTGGACCATTTGGATACAGAAGGCTTACAGGATATCTCATAATTGTATCCACCATCAAATTACCCCATTTGTTTGGCCTTTTGCTACCCCAATTTCGATGTCTGATATTGATATCACCCCCTAGCAAAAATTTGTCATTGCTTGTTATAAATTTTCTTAAATCATCCTTGTAAAACCTCACCTTTTGAGGGGTAGAAGCTCCACCCGGAAAGTAGACTGAAATTATTTTAAAATAAATGCTATTTGTTAATAATAATTCAATACCAATTGATTCAAAAATTTATGTGCAGTAATATTTCGCATTAAAAGTTAAAATAAATTTTCGTCGTAATCAAACACTTTTTATATTCTGGGTTATTATGGTATCATTTTTTTATTCAAAATTTGTCAAATAGGTTCCAGTGAAATATTCATACCTTGTATTATGTTTTTTGCTAGGTTATGAATTACAATCTAGCTATAAAAATACAAATCGTGAATTATTATAATTTTCCTTAATATAGAATTAGTAAACTTAACCATAAATTACTTAAAGTACTTAATTACTTTGTGCGGTTCTACGTCATTGCTCTCAATAAAAAGAAAACATAGGTACTCCAAATGCATATCTTTTTGTATATTTTTTAATTAATTAGCCAAGAGGAGATATATGTAGATATATACAATGCATTGCTTTATAATGACTTTGCCACATAATGAACCAACCGCCCTTTAAAATTCCCTCGAGTGCAGACCATCACACACAACTCTTCTCGCAGTCCGTAGAGTAATATCATTTTTTTGTCTACTTTTTCCTCACCGATGAATAGGTATAAATCCAAGGGAATAGCATTAAAAATACAAAAATAAAATTACAGCCATTGCAAATGTAACATAAGGAAAGCTTGAATCCTTAAAATATCCACACCGCGAAGCCAAGCCAAGCTTAACTCAACTGAGAAACACGAAAACGACGTTATGTCTACGAGCGCATACAGCGGAATGCAGTATATTTTATGTTCTGCATTAAAAATGCAAACATCCTTGTGTCCTGTCCATCCGAAGAAGCATGGTTCCATTTCGGTGGTCGGCTGACGGCGGCGGCAGTGGTTTGATTGTATTAATGTATCCCGAGACTGTGATTTTGTATATATATTTTTTTTAACATGACCACTATCCACACTACCACCACACACCGCTACCAAGACAAATAGACTTAGTTGTCCGACCAAAGTGCACTTGTTAATTCTTAATGAATCTCAAATTGTTCAAGTGGTGATTTCTTATATCTAGTCCTCTTTACCCAAACAGCAGTTGGGCATAGAAAAATATAAATACGAGTAGGTATACAATATTTGAAAGCGCCTACTTAAGACTTTTGTTGAGTTATATAAGCTTAACATCCTGGAAGAGTACTTGTTAAAAATGTCCTTCATAAAATCTGAAATCAATGAAAGATGTTTTATGTTTACATTTTATGAAAGCGATTAATCGTTATAATTGTTGACGACTTATATTTTCAAAACTTTCTTATCCGGAATAAGTAAAATAAACCCCTAAATGTAAGAATAGTCATCGTCATTATTTGTTACATGCTTCCATGAATATGTATAGTATAACAGTTTAGCTCTAGAACCTTTCAAAAACAATACACTATTTGCTGGAACAGTTTCTGGATTCTTGTATACGGATATATGATATATATATTTATATTTATGTATATTTTTTTCATTTTGTGAACAAAACTTAAATTCTATTTCTTCTTCCGCTAAAAAAATGCTTTAGAATAAAGAACAATACTGTAATGATCAACGGACCATGAAAGTATCCAGACCGTGTAGTTAGTTCTATTATTTCTTATGTCAGCTCCTACACACTTGCATGAATTACTGTTTTTTCTTTGCATAATGTACCCACCCATGAATGTATCTACTTCTATATTCGCCACAAGTTAGTGGTATAAGTATAAATCACTTTGAACACGGTCACCACGGTACGACATTAAAGACGTAAGAGATCATTCAAAATATTTTATTTTTCTATTTAAATGATATTTTTGCACTTTTAAGCAAACAACAAATCTTTTCATATTTCATATTAAGTTTAATTTTATTGGCGCAAAATTATAGACAACCTATTTTTAATACAGTAGCTTCACACTACTTAAAATGCTTAGTTCTGCACTAAGTGTTTCTTAATTATAAACAAAAAAAAAACCTGCACCAGTTAAAATCAAATTTGAATGTTTGAGAGCCTTAGGGAATTTTGCTGTTATTCGATTTAGGCAGGGTTTGTGTGTATTTATATTTTCAAAATGGCGTTTTGTGAGAGCGAGCCGTCATTCTCTCTTAGAGTTTTTTCACACTAAAAAGATAAAGCAAGGTATTCCTGTTATTAAAAATCTAGTTTCACACTAAAAGAAAATCAATTTTTGAATCGTCTTTTCAAGAACTACACTTTTAATTTTAGTGCTAAACTTTATTTCTTTTAGTTTGGTATTAAAGCGTCTATAATTTTGCACCATTGTTTTCATTAACTTTAAGATAACAAAGACAGACAAACAAATTTAATTTGCAATAAAGTAAAAAATAAGGGTATATACATAATATTAAAAATAAAGTATAAAATAATATTCGTAATAATAAATAAAATAAAATTTAGTTTTTATTCATTAAAAAACTATTTTAATAAGTACAACTAATTATTTACTTTTTGCCACTCATTTCGGAGTTATGATTCCATCTTCGGGAGTTGTTTAAGCTGCTGAACTGATACACACAGCTGATAACAAAGAAAATAAAAGACTTTAATAGGATCTTGAATTAATAAAACATTTTCATAATAAGTGGCCGAAACTGTCGATTGACGCATTTTAGCCTGATCAATAAAATAGGTGAGTCTTCCTAAAGTATTAAAAATATTGATTTTATTAACATTTAATGTTGGTTACCTAAATTTTCGATTACCTAACTCTAATAACCAGAGTATCCTTCATTGTTAGCTTGAACTTTTCGGAGTCGGCGTGGCATTTATTCCACCAATTTTTGGCATGTCTGGTTGGGTATAGAATACCATTCTCTTTGAACGGCTTCCCACAATTGGTTTCCATTTGTGAAATATTGCCCGCCTAACTTTCGCTTGAGTGCATTCCACAAGTTCTCAATGGGATTGAGGTCAGGGGATTGACTTGGCCACGGGATAAGAGATACTTCCTTCTCTTGGAACCAATCTTTTACGAGACCCGCCGTGTGTTTTGGATCGTTATCCTGTTGAAAATGCCATCGGAGGATGGCAGAAAATGGAAGCATGACATTTTCCAAGGTATCCCTATACCCATATTTTGTTAATATGGTTTTAATGAGAAATATAGGACCGACACCGTACCAGGAAAAACATCCCCACACCATAATATTGCCACCTCCGTGTTTGATTGTTTTTATGTATAGCGGGGATGGCATTCTTTTCCTTTTGGGCGTCTTACATTACGCCCGGAGTCCGAAGAAAACAAATTTATTTTAGTCTCGTCGCTCCACAGGATATTACGCCATTTTTTAAGTCCTTCAGGTCCATTCCAGTTCGCGTATCTAAGAGCAAATTCTTTCTTCACACCTATTTTTTCGACCAGCTGTGTACATATTTCAAATAAAGTGCCGTACCAAAAGTTATTTGGCATTCCTTAGAAGATTTTTTGATATTTTAGGTTTAGGGCTTAATATCAGAAGATTTTCTAATTTTCTTTTAAAACGGAAGGTGAAAAATCTGTTTAATTGTAATATTATTTATTGTGGTCTGGTTCTCTGGATTTGGCGAACAAGGTTTTGTCAAGGGCCTATTAAATGCTTTTATTACAAAGCCTTGTAAACGTGTTTCAGGCTTAATAGCATAGCAAATTTTTCATTTCTCCTTCTATGGTTTTTTTTATAAGTAGCTGTTTCGTATGGCTTGTTTTGATATGACTGCTTATTTATAGCTTGGCTTGATTCAACCCCGAAGTTTTGTTCCGTACGCCCGCACGGGTTTAAGTACTTGCTTGTAGATAAGTAGATTGTTACATTTACTTAGATTGAAATATTTTCCAAAAAGCCAGTTAAATTAAACTAAATTAAACCAAATATCGAGCGCTGAACTTTTTTTTAACATACGTCTTCAATTTTAATTTAGCATCAAGTCAAGAGTCATGGGTAGATCAAAAACAATAAAACATAATGTTATATTGATTTTGGCTAGATATTTTGCTTCGTTAGGATACTGTATTTTTACCGAGTTAATAAAGATGAAAAGATTGTCCTTGAAAGGAAATTAACAAGTGTTGCTATTGATTCGTAAAGAAAAAAATATGCCGATTCTTAGCCAATTTCGTTATTTTGCTTTTACTATTGAGATGGATAATGCAAATGTTGCTATCATGATGCCATCTTTTTGTTCCTGTTTATTTCGAGTATGAAGTATGAATAACGCTGTATCAATGACACAAGCATATTTCCTTACATTCTAATTCTTGACTATTCCGTCCAGATGTAATATATTTTTCTATATAATTGAAAGTATCCGCTTGGGGTTTGGGTAACAATAACAATTTCGGCGGTGCGAAATAAGGCCCCAGACAAAACGGCCCCAAAAACAAAAATGAAATAAGGCCCCAAAAATGGGGTACTTTTTCATAGTGAAATAAAACCATATTTTTTTTATGAAATTACGCCGCAAAAATGAAAAATAGACCCCCAAAAACGAAATGAAAGAAGACCCCAATTTTTTTGAAAAAAAATCTTAGCGCTTAGGCTAAACTAGTTTTGCCTAGGCATTTCTTGAGATTATATATCCCAATCAGTATGAGGTAGGTATGTGGGGGCATGCTGACCCCCCTGCTTGGGCTCACTATATAGGATTTCGAGTATGTGCGAAATTGGGTTTATGTAAAAGATCTTTAAATCAAAAGAAACGTTGCACATACCAAACTTGCACCTTCTGCAAATCATATAGTTAGCCCCAGCAGGGGGGTTGCAGGGAGCATCATGCCCCCCATACCTTCATCATACTAAAATTTATCAAAGTGGGGCATATCTTTAAATTTGTTGTTTGTGCTTATTCTGGCCTAAGTGGCTTTTATTGCCAATTTTTGTATTCGACATAATATTTGTGTGGGATCTTATTTCATTCTTTGTTATTAGGGGCTCTTTTCATAATGAAATATAACCCCAATTCTAGAAATGAAATTAGGCCCCAAAAAGTTGAAATTACACCCCAAAATAAAGATTTTTTTTCTTCTTGTTTTATTCTTAATATACTTTTGGGGCCTTTTTTCATTTTTGTTTTTGGGGCCGTTTTGTCTGGGGCCTTATTTCGCACCGCCAAAAAGTTGTTGTAATGCGAACACATTTTGGGGCCTTATTTAATTTTTTATTTTGAGACTCTATTTCCCGGGGCCCTATTTCCTAGCGCCCCAGGTTCATTGAACAACTGCTGAGTTCTGACCGTTAATAAATCTGAAATTTTCTGCGATGGTCGAGGTGTTCAGGGACAGATCTGCCTTGCCTTTATCTGTACTAAAGTACGAGAACGAGAACCATTAAATTTTTTATTTTTAAGTTTTTTAGATAACAATAGATATCTGTTGGAATCTCTATAAATAATTTTTCACGTATCATTATGCAAAGAAGTTACTTTTAAAATTCTTTTGTGAGTAGATATACCGTTTCTTTAAAAAAATGTTAAAAATTTGTTATAGCCCGTCTGCCAGTCGGTATTGATAGGTGATGGAAAACGGGTTAACCACGATATCTAGAAAGCAATAACCCAGAAAATGGGAAAACGGGATAACCACTATATCTAGAAAGCAATAATACAGAAAGCAAAAATATCAGAAGTAAAAATCTCGAAAAAAAATCTAGAATTGAAAAATCTCGAAAAAAAATCGAGAAAGCATAATCTCGAAATACAAAAATCTAGAAAAAAAATCTTGAATGCAAAAATCTAAAATAACATATATGTCAAGATGAATAAGAAACCTTCTAATTTTTGAGCAATAAACATTAATAAAGATAAAAGAATTTACATTTAGTATTTATTTTAATAAAATTGTAAGATCAAACTATTAAACTCTTTTGATACCACATTGACGACTTCACCGAATCTTTCTCGTTCTTTCAATAGGTTGTTCTGTTTCGTGTTCGTTATGACAGCGTTACCATTGACAGCTTGGCCTCTCCTGACATTTCGTCCTCATCGGACGAATCTGCGTCTTCTGGACATCTATATCAGGGCTAATTCTACACCATGGCTTCATATGATCGCTCGAGATGACGTTGCTGTAGCGCCTTTGCTTTAGCTGCATGTCTGGACGGTTCTCAACAATGTATCTGTCATGGTTCAAAACCTTGGTAATGATGTATGGACCTTTGAACTTTGAGTCCAGTTTATGGTTGCTCCTGTTGCTTGAGGAACATGATCGATAACCACGAGATCACCCTCGGAATATTTATATGGCGTTTGACGTTTCTTATCATACCGTTCCTTCCATTTATTTTTTTTCTTCCACGATGTTTTCTGCTGCGTTCGGTCTACTTTTCTTAACATCTTCCAATTCGTCTGGTGTATCGACATCTTGTACCGCTTGGATTAACCGGTTTTGACTTACGTCTCTAAGATTGAAATTAAATACCAGTTCGTTAGGGCTGTATTTCGTCGTCGAGTTCAGGTTCCATTGAATATTTGGCAATGCTGAGTCCCATTCCCTTTAAATTTCGTTGCGCATTTGAGTGCTGCCAATAAGGTTTTATTCACTCTTTCGGCTTGATCATTAGCTCTGGGGTTACGTACTAAGGTTTTGACGTGCTTTAAGCAGTGCTGAGTAACAAAGTTACTGAATTCCCGAGAAGTACCTATACGTCGTACCTCTGTCTGATGTAATCCTTAATGGTTGACCAAAAATTGATATGATCTCATTCAAGAGACCAAGAACTGGTGCTGACTTCGTATTCCTCACGGCCTTGAGAACTGAAAGAACAAATAAATAAATTAAATAAATACATTTATTGGCGCCACAGCTCATTAAGGAGCAAAGGTCTAGGGACTTACACTCTCAATCTTTTGTGCCTGCTTCGTCGTTGGATAACTTTGCGAAAATTCTTCTTTCAAAATTTCGAGCTCCTTTGGAGGCAGGGTCCCATCGACGTGTTGCATTCTTATTACTGGTCGGTGTACACACTCAAAATCAAATTCCTGTACCCTTAACCTCCTTACCTTAACCTCTTTCTATGCGTGGCGGTAAGGAAGACGTTATCTTCGTTGTGTCAATCGCGTTACAATCAGTGATGACTTGGAATCATGGTCTCAGTAGATATATCCGGTGTCGGTCCAATATTTCAACGACAGCCAAAATCTTTCGTTCGTGGCGAGCGAATTTTGCTTCCGACTCATTACATTGGCGACTGAAATATGAAACTGGTTTGATTCCATCTGGTTCGAGTTGCATCAAAATGCCTGAAAGTCCAATGGAAGAAGCGTCGTGGTCCTTCTTAGAGTTGAAGAGTGCAAGAACCCTTTCCTTAATAATGGCAGACTTAAGCCGTTTGAATGCCCCCTGTAGTTCACGTTCCCAAGTAGAAGTAGATCGTCCGTGTTAGAGGTTTGGTTTATGTGCTTCTACACGTAGACCGCCCAGTCATGACGTTTTTCGAAGTTCCCTTTGTTATTTTGTTTCCGTGAGTCTCGCGCTTCTACACTGTCGACTTTTTCGCTTGACTGACGTGACTCAAATTTGATATTCGTTTTGCTCTTTTTTTCTGCTTGAAATAGGGGTATTTTTTTTATTTTTGACATGAAGCAATTAATAATAATAAAATAATATTCTTTTACGCTCGAAATGTTCAGTTATGTCGTATTCTCTGTTCAATAAATATTTTGTCCAACTACAAATATAAGAAAAAAGCATTAACAATTATGAGAGAAATTGCTCACAGCAAAACCGACAAACGGCCGGCAACGCCGTTGAAGTAGTTGCTCCAGATGGTTAACATCGATTTCATATCTACTACAGTATTTCCATCTTCATCTCTCCAGGACCTAGGGCAGCTATGTTTACTATTTTACTCTTCTGTACAAGTTTCTTATATATTTCCTGTTAAAACACCTCGGCATTTCCTCGAATTTACTTTTCTAGTGATCTTTTTTCTTTTGCCTGAATAAAGATATTCTCCTGCTAACTTCGCTGACTGTTTGGTTTCGTTTTGACTTTGTTCCTCTGAGCACATTGCGAGTAGAGCCTTGGGCATAGAGTATTTATATTGTGATATTTTGGCCTGGGGTTCGACAAATAAAACTCAATCAAAATTCCAAAATAATACAACAAATCTCTTTATTTTATAAAACACAACGTCTTTCAGTTTAAATAACACCAATTTAACTTATTTCACTTATTCACAATTCAAATACGTTTTTATAATTCAACACTTTTTATTTAATCTCAATTCAATCACTTTTTTACTAATGCTTCCAGTTGTTAACAATTCCACTTTCGAAACTAAACTGCACTCTCAATGCAATCTACTCTTGTATTTATACAACTTTAAAAGCTTCTGGAAGCTTCTGTCTGGTTCTGGCACAATCTAAGCTTTCGGTAACAATTCGAGTCTCGAATTGTTTCGTCAAGTTCGATTTAGTACTAAGTTAAAACATGTTGCAAATATGTAGCATACTTTTAGGGGCATGGTTGTTGTACACAATAAATGGTGGTTGTTGTACACAATGAATCCAACAGATGTCGTTAGTTTACAAAATGTATCCTCCGAATATCTAAACTTGTTGCCACATCACATTGTCCCCCTCTTAGTTTTGTTCGTCCCGAACAAGCACATCATCATTGTTTCCGTGGTAACGATGCAGTCGATCCACATGGACAATTTTCATTTTTGCTCTTGGTCCTCGTTGGATTCGGAAAACGACGCCATTAATGCGCGTAACTATTTGGTAGGGACCTTCCCAGTCCTGCTGAAGCTTGGGCGATTTTCCCTTTTTGCGATGTGGGTTATAAAGCCATACCAGATCTCCCTCATTGAATTCAGGTGCTGTTGCTCTCGCATCGTATCTGGTCTTCATGCGGTCACTCGCAATTTTTATGTTGTTTCTTGTTCTCTGGTGAATGTCGTTGATCCTTTCTC
This sequence comes from Platycheirus rosarum, assembly GCA_963971375.1. Classification (NCBI taxonomy): domain Eukaryota; kingdom Metazoa; phylum Arthropoda; class Insecta; order Diptera; family Syrphidae; genus Platycheirus; species Platycheirus rosarum. The sequence goes on along the minus strand of OZ020509.1, from coordinate 18,047,907 downwards.
TAAGATCTAACACGTAGTCCTCTTCGCATTTTGGGTCTTCAATAGGAAATCCGAATTTTAGCTCACTTGGAAGCCGGGCAGTTCGTCCAAATAGAATTTCGGATGGAGTGTATCCAGTTGTACTATGAACCGCATTCCGGTAGGCCATAAGAAATAAAGGAATTCGCCGATCCCAATCCCGTTGGTTCTCGTTCACGACTTTGGACAGATGTTCCTTCAAGGTCTTGTTAAATCTTTCTACCATTCCATCAGACTGTGGATGAAGAGGTGTTGTCCTTGTTTTCTTTAACCCGAGTGATGCGCATACTTCCTGGAATACCTTCGACTCGAAGTTTCGCCCTTGGTCGGAATGCAATTCCATAGGCACCCCGAACCTGCACACCCAGTGGTCCACTATCTGCTCGACAACGGTCTTAGCTTCTTGATTGGGTATCGCAAAAGCCTCCGGCCACTTGCTGAAGTAGTCCATGACAACAAGGATGTAACGGCTACCGTTTTCAGTTTCCGGGAACGGGCCTGTGATGTCAACGGCGATTCTTTCAAACGGGGCGCTCACGTTGTACTGGTGCATTTTACCTCGTGTTTTGACTTTGGGTCCCTTGCTAGTTGCGCATGTTGTGCACTTTCGACACCAGCTCTCTACATCGTTTCTCGCGCTTAGCCAATAAAAGCGTTCCCGTACCTTTTCCAATGTTTTGTTGATTCCCAAGTGCCCACCGGATATTCCAGCATGCATTTCTCGTAGGATCTCCTCTACTTTCGATCGTGGAACCACAAGCTGCATCTTAAAGAATCTTCCATCCGGCATTTCCCATTTTCTTCGCAAAGCACCATCTTCCACATGCAGAGAGTCCCACTGCGCCCAGTATGCCTTTAAAGTAGGACTTCTGTCGGAGATGTCTCTTGCGTTTGGTTTCTCCATAGATTCCTTCCAGGCAAGGATTGGCTCGATGTCAGGGTCTTCTTTTTGTGCATTACGAATTTCTTCGGCACTCCAACCCTCTACAGGTTCGGCTCTTATTCTCTGGACAGATATACCTTCATCCTTTTCCTCTTTTCGCGCACAATGTTTGCAACTGGGCTCACATGGTCTGCGGGAAAGCGCGTCCGCATTGCAGTGCAGTTTTCCTTTGCGATGCTGTACTTCGAAGTCGTAAGTCTGCAATCGTTCGATCCATCTTGCTACTTGCCCCTCAGGATTTTTGAACTGTAGCAACCATTTTAAAGCGGCGTGATCGGTACGCTGGATTAATCTCTGTCCATACAGATATTTATGGAAATGTTTTGTCGCCAGTATCAGAGCAAGGAGTTCCCGTCTGGTTACACAGTAGTTTCTCTCTGGTCGCGACAGAACTTTGCTGAAATAGGCTACCACTTTCTCCTGCCCATCGTGTATCTGCGACAGAACTGCTCCAACACCCACGTTACTAGCATCCGCGTCCACAATAAATGTTTTGCCAGGGGTGGGGTAAGCTAGTATTGGTGCCTCACAAAGTCGCTGTTTTAGATGTTGAAAGCTTCTTTCGCACTCACCTGACCATTTAAATTGTCTACCCTTCTCAGTTAGCTGGTGCAGACACTTTGCGATTCCGGCAAAATCTTTGACGAACCTCCTGTAATAAGTGGCGAGACCTAGAAAGCTCCTCAGCTGGTGTTTATCTTCGGGAACTGGCCAATTTCTCACGGTTTCGATTTTCTCCGGGTCAGTGTTTACTCCATTTGATGATATCACATGTCCCAAATATTTCACCTCAGCTTTGAACAGAGCACATTTCTTTGGATTTAGTTTCAAATGTGCAGTTCGAAGTCGTGTAAACACCTCCCTCAAGTTGTCGCGATGTTCAGCGAACGTCTTTCCCACAACGATGACGTCATCCAAGTACACCAGGCAGGTTTTCCATGTCAGACCCTGTAACACACGTTCCATTAAACGCTCAAAGGTGGCTGGAGCGTTACACAAGCCAAATGGCATAACGGTAAACTGCCATAGTCCATTTCCCGTTGTGAAAGCGGTCTTTTCTTTGTCTTCTGGATGGATCTGTACCTGCCAGTAACCACTTTTCAGATCGAGGGTCGAAAACCATTTCGCTCCAGAAAGGGTATCCAAGGTGTCATCTATTCGAGGCAAGGGGTAGCTGTCCTTCTTGGTGACATCGTTGAGCCTCCGGTAATCCACGCAGAATCGAGTGCTGCCGTCCTTCTTTTTCACTAGTACAACGGGTGATGCCCACGGACTTTTTGAGTTTTCGATTAGACCGTCTTTTTCCATGGTTGATATCATCTCATCGACTTCCGACTGTTTTGCCAATGGAAGTCTTCTAGCAGGTTGTCGGATCGGTCTGCTATCGCCGGTGTCTATTCGGTGCTGTACTAGGTGTGTTCGACCATAGTCTCCATCCTGCGATGCAAATATATCAGCAAACTCGCCAATGAGATTTTTGGCCATGGTTTTCTGCTCCTGATTTAGCTCAAGGATAGCATTACATACCTCAGCCAATTTTGTTGCAGAAACAGGACTCGCAGATTCACTCCCAGATGTTGTCGATATGGCTGCAATGGGTACGCATCTTCCAATCACCTCTCCTTGTTTGAGCTTGACGGAGTGTTTGTTCGGATTCATCAGCCTTACCGGAACCATGTTTTTCTTTGGTTCCACTAAAATCTTTCCAACGATATAGCTTGGAAAGTCCTCTTTATTATCTGCTTCAATGAAATAGAATCGGTGGTTCCCAGGATCACCCTCCAAACGCGTCCAAAGAACTGTCTCTGAAGAAGGTGGTAGGACTTCATCTCTGCTTATAACCGCCCGAAGATTCACAGCGTTCTCGTTTCCGTATAGCATAGGGATCTCAACGGTTCGATACCTTAACACTTGCATTCGAAGGTCTATGATTACCTCATGTGCCTTCATGAAATCCACTCCAATGATGCATTCGTCGCATATGTCGGCTACCAAGAATGCATGTGAGAAGGTCAACCCTGCCAGTTGTATCTTTAGAAATACCTCCCCGTATACTTTTGCTGCTTCTCCCGTAGCTGTCTTCAGAGTGTAGCAGCTGGTGTTATGTAGCCAGGATGTCTGAACAAGGTCTCTTCTGATTATGGAGGCTGTGGCACCCGTGTCGATAGTGGCCACACATTTTCTGTTTCTGATGACTGTCTCCACTGTCAAGCTCTTGCTGCAGCGTGTAGTTTGCGAAACTTGGATGATGGTCCTGGGGGCGTCGATTCCATCAACCAACTTCAGCCCCGCGAAGTTGGTTCTTAGGCGTTTCCCGCCTGCTGTTGATCAGAAGCTTGTCCAGCAGTGTGAGTGTTATTCCTGCCAGATGCTTCGTCATTCTGCCTCCTCCTTGCGCAATGTGGGCAGCTTATCTGTCTAGGTGGAGATCTGCATTGTCGCTGTAGGTGTCCTAGCTTGTTGCAATTCCAGCATCTCATTTGACCTCGAGCAGTGTTCAGGTTTTGTCTTTCAATGTCGACACGTTGACATGAGCACTCTAGCGTAGCCTCTTCCCTGACGCGATGGCTACTTTGCGAAGCTTGGTCTGCTGCTTCCATTGTCAGGGCAAATGCTAAAGCCTCAGCGAGCGTTTTCTTACCTGCCATTCTCACAGCCATTTGTAGTTTTCCATCTGCAATGGCATTAGTGAACGCATCAGTTGCCAGTTCATTTATGATTTCCCTGCTGGTATTGGGATAAGACAAATTTGCCAAGCGCTCGATGTCAGCTTGCAATTGTTGTAGCGTTTCACCTCTTGTCTGGACCCTTCGGCGCAACTGGACTCGGTAAACTTGCTGCATGTGGTCGTCACCAAACCTCATCTCGATTGCCTTGACCATGGCATCATAATCATGATGTTTGTCTTCAGGAATGGTCTGCAGCAATTCGGCAGCTGTTACTCTGAGCGCAAGCGTAAGAGCAATTGATTTGTCTTCGCTATCCCAGTTGTTCGTCAAGGCGGCAGCTTCGAACTGCCTCTTATAAATTGGCCATGATGTTTGACCATCGAAGACAGGGGGCTGCATTTCCTTTCTTCGTGGACCGTCGCTCGAATATTCCCGAACCTTCTGCTTTTTCAAAGAATCAAATTCCTTAGCCAGATGTTCGTACTGTTGTTCTACACTTTCTACTTGCTTTCCGAACTTTTCTTCTAAGCTTTCTATTTTGGCTTCAAATTTCTGATCTACTATTTGAAGTCTTTCGCTTAGTTGATTCTGGAGAGTTTCTAATGAATTCTTTTGTTCATCGAATTTACTTTCGAGAACTTCCTGGAGAATTTCCAACGAATTCTCGTGCTCATTCTTTTGTTCGTCGAATTTCGACAGAAGCAACTTCATGAGAGCAGGCATTTCATCGGCTGTACTTACTGTGCATTCTCTCCCTTGCTCTTCAACATCGAACAACATGGTATCGGGGTCTCCACCATCCTGAGTGATAGCATTCTGAAGTCGGAGCAATAGTTCCTTTTTCAGCCCCGAAGTCTGAAGATTTCGTTTTCCTAATTCTTCTTTCAACTCAGCTGTTGTTAATTGTTCTAACTTGCGACCCATTTTATGTAACTGAAACACTATTTTCGCAACACAGTCAGTTTTATTTTAATGTCTCTTCTAGAAAGATCTTTTTCCAACACTATTTTTAACAAAAATGCTCGCTATTCACAGTTTTATAGCACAATCAGTTCAATAGTTTCTGGAAAATTCCACTTTCACAATTAAATGAGTCACCGAAACTGTTTTAGAAAATGTCACTATGGAATTTTCTAGCACTTTACTGAGTTTTATCCCCAATTTCTGACACCAATGTGATATTTTGGCCTGGGGTTCGACAAATAAAACTCAATCAAAATTCCAAAATAATACAACAAATCTCTTTATTTTATAAAACACAACGTCTTTCAGTTTAAATAACACCAATTTAACTTATTTCACTTATTCACAATTCAAATACGTTTTTATAATTCAACACTTTTTATTTAATCTCAATTCAATCACTTTTTTACTAATGCTTCCAGTTGTTAACAATTCCACTTTCGAAACTAAACTGCACTCTCAATGCAATCTACTCTTGTATTTATACAACTTTAAAAGCTTCTGGAAGCTTCTGTCTGGTTCTGACACAATCTAAGCTTTCGGTAACAATTCGAGTCTCGAATTGTTTCGTCAAGTTCGATTTAGTACTAAGTTAAAACATGTTGCAAAAATGTAGCATACTTTTAGGGGCATGGTTGTTTTACACAATAAATGGTGGTTGTTGTACACAATGAATCCAACAGATGTCGTTAGTTTACAAAATGTATCCTCCGAATATCTAAACTTGTTGCCACATCACAATATTATATAGAGGAAAATCTTTTGTAGGTTCCACGCCTCCATTGGCGCATTCACCAAACCAATTGGCAAAACGTTGTGCTCAAACAACATATCTGGAGTCAAAAATTCCGTAAGTTCTTTGCTTTCTTCTTTCCAGGGTAATTGATAATATCAAGAGTTGAAAAGACTTTGTTACCATCTAGCTGAGACAACTGTTTCTACACCACTGGCATTATACACTGTTTTTTACCGTGATGGAATTAAGTGGACGATAGTCTATGCACATACGACTCTCTCTCTTCGATGAATTGTGTCCCATCTCGTTGCAATTATAGCATTTTATGCCTTGTTGGAAAATAGCAACTCTGACATCAGTTCGTCTGGAATACGGTCTTTTTCATCAGTTAACCCGTGTGTTGATATAAATCTTGGCGAAGTAACTGGTGCTGTTGCCAAACTCTCCATTGACCTGAAAAGATCGTTGCATGTCTGAAAGTTCATAGCTAAAAGCTTTCGTGTAATATTGGGTTCCATTATACCAATAATTATATACTAAATAAGGGAAAGATCATACAACTTACCTCGTCTTCGGATGGTAAGCATTACGTAATAGAACTGCACAAATGATTCCTCTAGCTTACGTTTGCGATTCATTAGTTTTTGTTGTATTTTTGCTACTTTGATGGAACTAAGGAAATCGTTTAAGAGAGCAGTGGTAAAATCCGACCATGTCTGAAACACCGGCAGTGCCAATCCTTCGCTATTCCTTTCAATTTATGTTGAACCGCAAAAAGAATCATCTCATCACTCAACGAATACAAACACCGTAGTTGTTCCACTTTGTTGATGAACTGTTGAGACGATAGGGTTCATTTCAATGGATCGAAATCCGGGAAACGTGTTGAGGTTGTGAGTGGCGTTGCATACGTTGAGACTCGTAGAGCTTGTGTGAATCGAAATCCGGGCGACATTGTAGTTTACGGTGCTGCATTCTTTTTTTATAATAATAATGTTTTAACTATGTGTCTGTAAGGCACAATGCCTTTTTAGAATGCAACCGACTGTTGCACGACACTAGTTAGAAGAATTAGGGAGATAGGAAAAATATTTTTTCGGCGCAGTAGATCGAGAATTAGGTGATTATTTTCTCACTTAAACCCCACGGACGGCTCTAGCTTGCACTAGGAGTTAGAAAAATTGCTTCCCAAACTGAGAGTCGAACTAAGGATCTCTAGCTTAATACTGAATTTTGAAGAGTATGTTGAGTTTCTTGATTGCCTGTCGTCATCTGCTGTTGTGCAGATGTCAGGTCGATGTTGCTCCTACTAACAGCCATTTCACCTACCATTTTGACCAGCTCTCGTCCATCTGTGTCTGCCATGATTCTTACAGTTCTGCTGAATCGACTACGTTTGCAACTTTTTGCTCTTTGTTGTCAATTCTAGGTTCGTTTTTCGTTTGGAGAATGCAATTTAACTCCGCAACTTTAAGACTGTCCAACTTAATCACTTTTATATTTCAATCATTGAGTAAGAAGTACAGGAAGACGTGTTTTTGAAAATAAATGAAGCCTCTTTCTTAATAGTGTGAGTTATCACATACACACAACTATTAACACTGGGGCGGAGTGCAGAACATTAAAAACCATCGTGGGCGCCAACTATAATGTTATAAAGCGTGTAATGGAAATAAATAGTTACTGTAAAAAAATAAAATAAATAAAAAAAAAATACTTTTTGTTAATTTTAAAATTATTAAGTTACTGAGATTCTACAAAATCGTTAGGCAAATACGGCATCGCGGAGGGGAAAAGTCTCCTAACACCGGTGGCATTGCATATAAAATCACCCTCTTGAAAGTGTTTTGAGCACACGAGTGACCAAGTTTTGACTTCATCTGTATTCAACTGAAGTATTTCTAACCATTTTTCTCTTTTCCATTTGGCTCTCATTCGTTTCTCTTCTTTTCCACTTTTTTTCAAAAAATGAGTTAAAAATGAGGAAATGTTCTTGAGGAGAGACCTCATACACGTATATAACTAAAATGTATCAAAACTTATTATTTCCAATACTTATTGCTACTTAAAAAGTGGAGTTTTTTTTCAAAACTACAAAAAAGAGTTTTGAATTGAACGACTGACTGGAATAGTGTCAGTCGTTCAATTCAAAACTCTTTTTTTCCCATACAAACCGAATTTCGCACCAAAACTCATCTTTTCCTATGCAAAACAAAGTAGTCGGTTTCAAAACTCGTGTATTCCAATGAAATTGAAAAAGACGGGATTTTTTGTTATTTTGAGAGCATTTACCGTTATATTTACCAGTGTTGCAATAATTCTGGTGAAGAAGGCAACATCTTTGGTAAGCTCGCAAATTAAATAATGTTTTATCAATTTATTTTTATTTTGTAATTAAAACTTTTATTTAAATACATCATGGAAGCATCAGAATTTGTAAACGAAGTTGCATTGGGAAAAGGGCGAAAAAAAGTTCCCATTTTCTCAGCCAAAAAAAGACAAAAGTATGTATTGGCTGAAAAAACATTCCCCAGTCAATGTTCGTCAATTGCAACTTGTTTTTCCTGTTGCAGAGCATTCTTTTATTTCACCAGATAGGGTGTTTGAAAAAATGGAAAAAGAAGTGATATCAAAGGAAAATATCATAACCAAAGAAGATTACTTTTAAATTTTTTAAAATGCATTGAACGATCATTCATTTGGGAAGCTCGGAATGGCCTGTTTGGACTTGGAAAGAAGAAGCCATGAAATCTGTGCTTAAGGCTGGAAAAAAATAACCGATATCTTACTAAATGCTCTGCCTATGGGTATTTCCATTAAAGACGAAAAGAAATTGGATGTCGCAAAGCTGTTGATACTCCACTTCGGTGCTAAGTGGGAAACACCCGAAAGACTTTTATTTTACAAACGGCTCATGAATAAAAATCTTGATCCAGAGCCTGAAATAATCCAAGATTGTAAAGAACAAGAAGAAATCAAAGATCCTCGTATATAAAACTTTTAATGTTAAATTTATATGTTCCTTACTATGATTTACGAAGACCGAAACTTTATTTGTTTTTTGTTTAATGTTTTTTTTTCATTAAAAACATGATCTTATTTTTAAATATTATTAAAAATAATAAAAATGTATATATATATATTTAAAATAAATAAAATTTAAATATTTTTTCGAGGCCTATTTTTTAAAATTGTTGAGTATTTTCTAAGTTTTTGTTTTTTAATAAAATGACATGAATTAGAGTGAAAAAAAAGATTTCTTTTTTTGAAAGTTTCTCTATTCTTCAGCAGTTTGAATCAAAGTCAACTATTCCAATAGTAATTTTCAAAACTCTTCTTTTCCAAATTAAATTGATTATTTATAATTTTTAGGTTCACCTTGTAGGTTCGAAATCATACAAAATGGATAACGTTCCTAACAAACTAATATTTTAGCATTTAAACCAATCGCTTACATCATTTTTGTAGCTTTAGACAGTTTTTTTCGTCTTAATCAAAATTCTCAAAAGTGGAAAAGAAGAGTTTTGAAATTATACCACTCATATTTACATCACTGTACGTAGATATAATACAGATAAGACGATACTAACATTTTTACAAAATGACAAATACCTTAAAAAAAATATTTTTTCTCAAAAAATATTCACGATTCACAAATGTAAAATTTTTTTAAACATAAATTCATTCTACGTACATGCACTCAAAGTATTGAAACGCCTTACCAAAAAACAATGAAAGCCAATGCATCCCTGACATCGTCTCTCACATTTGACAGATAGAAAGTGATTTTTATCCATTGAAGATGTACATTTTTATTTTCAACTAATTTATTATTTTCATTGCTTAATACCACAAAAAACTGTTCTTAATTGTTCTACAATATTTAGAAGATATTCAAAATACCACTCAACACCCCTTTACGTTCTAAATAAAACAATACTTACTTGTGAATAGAAATGTGTTCATTCCTCTTAAAAACGCTAGTTTTACAATTTTTAACTATGCAGCTCATCCTGATTCTTATTTTTCTTTTTTAAATTATACACTTTTCTCACTGAATCACTTGATTAAAACTTATAAAGCTTTATATCTCTGGATTAACAATTACCAAAATTCGAATGACTTTTTTTTTATTTACCACCTTGCCAAAATGACAGGAAGAGCTGGAATTTACTACTACATGTATAACTGATTAGCTTCACTCACGTACACTGTATACACAACACGTCTTCCTGTTCTTCTTTTTCAATGATTCCAATTCGTTTTTTGTTTTCCTTCTGTCAAACAATGCTTTGCCCTCCTTTAAGTTCGAGACTCGTTGATATAATTTCGTGTCTTTTTCTTTTGTATAGCTACGATGCTCGTTCATACTATCTCTGTCTCTTTCGTTTTCGTTTTTGTTTTTCGTTAAAAAAAATCGTTTTGTAGTTTTCATTGTCATCAACGAACAAAAGTATTTTTTTTGGCTTTGTAACTCAATTTTTTTTGTTTGTCGTAGATATATTTTATATATGTATCTTGGTATCAAGAAATGCAGGAATCATCGTATTTTATTAGCAATAAACTTTAATAAAGATAAAAGAATTTACATTAAGTATTTATTTTAAGAAAACTGTAAGAACAAACTATTAAACGCTGAAGGCGAACTACTCTCTTGAAACCACATTGACGACTTCCCCGAATCTTTCTCGTTCTTTCCATAGGTTGTTCTGTTTCGAGTTCGTTATGGCAGCGTTGCCGTTGACATATATTATTTTTGGGACAATGGTTACAATTCACGCGCACGAATTGTAACCGTTGTTCCAAAAAATACATTACATTACATTACATTACATTTTAATCTACTCCGTAGATAAATTTACCGACGTAGACACTTACGAGCACTGGCTACTGAGGCCATCGGCTCAGACAATTACAAGACGACATTGATACAGGACAGAAGAGAAGACAGAAGGAGAACGGAAAACAGAAAACACATAACACATGTCAACAGCACGCAGTTGGTTTTCGGACGGTCCTCCATCTTTCTACTAACCACGCGCAACGATGCTTGATTTCGCTGATCTAATGGGAAGCGATGCTTTTACTTTTACTTTTAAATGATTTTTATTTTACTTTTACTTATATCTACTTAAATGCTAGACAAAAATCTTAAAACTAGCTAAAACTATCATCTTAATTAACTTACTGGCCCTATGCGGGCGCTCTAAATTAATCTTTAACTTAATTTAATTGCCTTTCGGCCTAAAAATAACTTAAAATTATCTTATCTATTACGGGTTTTATTTTTTACCCAGACAAATAAAAAACTAGGTAATCTTTAACGGGAAGCGATGCTTTATCAGAGCCATGGCCGTTGACTGTCCCAAAAATAATAAATTAATTCTAGTATATTTTCGACTACCTCTGCTTAAACCTGTAATAATAATCGGCCCTATCGAGGTATCCATCGGAACGGAAAATTCTCCTATTTCCTACTAATCGGAAGATTTTCGCTTCGAGGTATTATTCCGAACATTGTTCCGACATTTTGAAATGTACACTGGCGTTCTGCGTTTCAGTGCGATCAAATACGTTTTTGCGTAAATTTTTTGGCAGTTTCATGTTTCTACAGAAATAAGTTGCAAAATTTGTGAATTATTTGCAGATAAAAAAAAATTTGTTATTTTTTATTTTTGTTTTACCTGTTTACATGTACAATTGTACATACATATCTATGCATGTTAATGTTTGTTGGTTTTATTAGTTTTTATTATTAAAGTTGTTGAAAGTATTGTTTCATTATTCTTCTTATAACAGCTGCGTGGTTACGAAGTGAGCTTGATGCAACTTTCTCGTACTCCTAGTTTGATTTGATTTTGTAAATTATCAAAAGGCACTTTGAAAATTAAAGCTTCTCTGCTTTTAATTGTTTTGATCTTTGACAAGTCAAGTCAGTATATATAGAGATGGTGATTTCATAGATAAATCTACTATTCGATATACTTTAAGTGTGGATACATCGAAAATAAGTTTCTAGCCTGCGCCTGAGTATAATTTACGATCATTGACATACTTCTTGATAAGTTAAAAGCACGATTAATGTTATATAAGGAAATATTTTGAAAAAATATCATTTTTTAAAATAAAAAAACCGTCGCATGTCAAATCAATGCGTGGTCGAATTTAAATTGCTTTGTTTAACCAAAAATCACCGAGAGAATAGAAACTTTCTCTCGAAGTAGCCTAAGGTCACCTCATCCGCTTTTAACAACGTCCATGCATCGTCTACACCATATAGCATGACTGGGATGATGAGGGTCTTATAAAGGGAGAACTTAGTTGCCCGAGAGAGTGCTTTGCTAATCAATTGTCTTCTAAGCACGAAGAAGCAGTTATTTTTCGTTTGATTAAAGCGCTGGTGTTGTTGTCTGAGTTAATAGCTTAGTAGACAAACTACCTCAAAGTTATAGCTGACTATCGTGATGTTATGTTTAAGACATCGATGTTGGGTGTCTCTTCTTGACGACAGCATGTACTTGGTTTTGCCCTCATTGACTCCTAAACCCATCTTTGCCGCTTCCGTCTCAATACTCCCAAAAGCGCTACTGACATCACGCTGCGTTCTTCCTATTATTTTAAAAATCGTGCCTCTGGTGTTGGCGTGAGGTTTATGCACTTTCAAGAATGATCGCCTTGTAAATCCTTTTTTGACTTCAAAAGTGGTCTTTACCGTCGTACGCGGCTTTGAAATCGATGAAAAAGTGGTGGGTATCTGCCTTAATGTGAATATTTGTTCGATGGTGGACTTTCCTGGGCTAAAACCGTACGGATAAGGACCTTTCAGTTTGTTGTAGAATGGCCTTAGGCGTTTCCACAATACAACAGAAAAGATCTTGCAGGCGTAGTTGGTGAAGTTCAAAGAGTATCCATTTTTAAGAATCAGACAAATTATGCTGAGATTTCATTCATCGAGCATACTTTCTTCTAACCATATATTGCTATTAGTTAGTGCATACTTAAAGGCAAATCATTGCCTGTACTGCCTGCAGCTTTGAAGAGCTTGACAGAAAAGCTAGCGGCTCCAACGACTTAGAAATACATAACCTTACTTCATCCAGATGTGGTGGGCGGAATTGTTGGTCAACTTCGCCCAGATAAAATGAAAAATTGTGCCTGACAGCGGATTTTGTTTCGTCATAGCTGTTATACAGTCTGCAGAAATGTTTTTTTCATACTCTCAGAATCGACTGCGAATATTTAGTGAACCAACCCGAGGTTTTTTTTTCTTGTATTTTGTATTTTAATTTTGTCAACATTGATGAATATATTTCTTACAAAATTTTATAGCGAATTATTACTGATTATTAATTTAATAAATCCATGTAAATGTGTTCAATTAAACTTCTTAGAATATTAAACATAAGAAATTAACATAAGTGGTTCGATCATATTTTCTGATATGTACTTATCACATTGATAGTTAAAATCAAAAGGCGCGACGAAATCAACATTATAAACGGTTTCTTATAAATGTAAATTATGCCATCATAAGTTTCTAAAAACAATAAATTAAAGAAAAATATAAAATTAAAGAAAAATAAGATATTGGTTTTAAGAGTATTGAAGTATGTTTCAGATAAATCATGAACAGAATATGCATAAATCTAGATATTTTCGAATATTATTTTCTTCTGAAGATCCAATAAGAAAAGGTATTTTTAACAAACTTTTTCTTTTTTTGTAATTTGCTGAAGTTAAATTGAATTTCAAATTAACTCATGGTTAATTTTATTTCAAAAACGGAAAAGTGTTTTTGAGTGTTCTATTAATTTCTATTGTTAAATTATATGTAATTTAATGTTAAATAAGCACTTGCAGAAACAGCAACAAACTAATTGTATTGACTGAAGTACATGTGTAGGTACGTAGTGGTATTAAGTCTGAAATCGATTTTCTATTTAAAGGCTCTTAGACGCATGGATAGCAATAATAATTACAGGAAAAGCCATGAGGCTAGAATAGTGGAAAACAGTGGGAAAACGGAAGAGAGAGAGAGAGTGTGTGCACCATCCAGCAATAAGGGTCAGGGGAGTGTGCTCACCTATACATAATTTCAAACGATTTCAAAAGAATTCCATTTATCGGTCCACTGAACAGGTGAAGGAACGGGCACACTCCCAATGTCCCAATTCAGGTTGGAACGCTGACATTTAGCTTAAACCAATCACTACAGAAAAAGAGCGTTGTTATAGTTTTATGGCCAGTGACAGTAATTACTGATAAGACCATCAAAAGCATGTGGAACAATGTGAAAGAAAAAAAATCGATTTTAGGATGTGGCAGCTTCATTGAAAAGGATATATGGTATTTACCGGAATCAAGTAATTAGTGCGAATGACTTTGGGTGGATGAGGGTTGCTGATGGGTTAACCAGAATATGTTTATTTATAGTTCATCTTATTTTAAATCATTTGCACAAGAGGATGTTAGCTTTATTATGTGTAAGAGACGACAAAGGTTATGGAAGTGTCATTGGCAATTATATTTAGCCGGTTGCTTCCTGGACTGTACCACAAAACAGATCCTTGATTATTTTAGCTACTTTTAAATATGAAAACAAAACCTTAAGGTTTGTATTATTCAATATAATTCAAGCGAACTTAATCGTGAATTTAAAAAAAGTGATCGAGAAAAAATGTCTGCCTGTCTGTCTGTCTGTCAGTATGTATAACGAGCTGAAGCCGAAACGGCTTAAGCGATTATCTTCAAACTTGTTGTGTAGAATTATTTTGGCATTCCCCAGAGGGGAAATTGAAGTTTTATTTTTAGGCCTACAAATAACGGTACCTGTCATATGACCGTTTAGGAAAAGCTTATTTTTCTCGAAAACGGCTCCAACGATTTTGATGAAATTTTTTGTGATTTTTTTTTTGTTGGTATTGGCTATCATTTGACTAAAACCAAATTTACAGGAAAAGTCTATTAACGGTTCCTTTCATATAACGTTTTTTTTATCTTTGGATTTCTGTAAAAAATTGTATTTGAGAAGATCTAGGTAGCCGACTTAATTTTGCATATCAACATTTTTAATTAATATTCTTTTTTAATTAAAATTAATTTTTGAAAAATCAATATTTTTGAAACTAATCAAAAAAAATTATTTAAATTTTTTTGATCACATGTACATTGATAAACTCGAAAAAACTGCACACTAAAATATAAAAAAAAAACATTTTTTTTCAAAAAACTAAAAGTAAAAAACAGGATTTTATCAAAACCGGTCCTACAATTTTCGAAATACATTTTTCATAAATTCGTTATTATTTAAGACGTGTGATGGCGTACTTCATTTTTACTAAAAATCTTTAAGTATTGTGGTTTTGATACTTTTTATAAGTTCAAACTGTGTTATTTTCAACGTAAATGTTATAGATTTCTGTCAAAGATCTTTTTTTTTTTGTTCAAAACAAACTGTTGTTTAGACGTCAAACACAAATTCCTTGCGGTAAATATTGAAACATACTGATTCTCTATACCGACCGCTTTCTTACCGTACCGATTCCGCACATACCATTAGGTGTACATTGAAATGTATGTACATACATATGTACATATGTGTTCAGTAAAATATCGGTACCGAATGTGTACCGAGAAAACCGAGAGAAACGATAGCGCACCCATTGTATATACATAAACTGCTATCAAAGAATATAGAATTACCAAGAAGTCGCATCTCATATACATTTTTGTACTACAATTTTGTATGGCGGGTCGTGTCGTGATATTACCAGTTCACGAGAAAGTTGAAAAAAACCGTCCTATGGAAGGTACCGTTTTTAGCCCACCATATTAAATTTTTTTCAACAATATATAATGCTTACCTACGGTATACACTGATTTTTTCATAAAAAATCTTGCAGCCGTTTTCGAGAAAAATAAGCTTTTACAGAACGGTTATATGACAGGTACTGTTATTTTTTGAGCTAAAATAAAAGTTTAAAAAACTCCTCTGTATAATGTCAAAAAGAAACCCATGTTTCCTAACCGTTTATGTTGTAGTCCAAAATACAAACAAAAATTGTTTATATTGATTTTTCAAAATTAAGTGCTAAATTTGCTTTGAGTATTTGTTACCATTATTGAATTCTAATCGAACACTGAAAAACAAGATGATTTTATTTGTTCTGTTTTTCGAGAAAATTGAAACTCATCAAACCGACTGTTTTGTAATAAGCTTGGCAATAACGTGATCTTACTCTACACATTTCGGAGAGAAGGGCGCCACAAAGTGATAACACACTAACCACTAAGCCACGGGGCACTAAGAGGCCTTAAATAAAAATACTTTTTAGTTAAGGAGGTAAGTTTAAATTCCTCCCCCGTTTAGGAAAGAAGGTCAGTTTTTTTAAAAATGACTTAAAAAAAAAAAACAATTATCAAAAAAACCACGGCAACATTTAAAATTAAGAATTGTACCTTTTCTGAAAGATAGAAACTCGCACTTAGTTATTATTTAAAATTAAGTTCTTTTGTTCAATAGCTTTAGAAAAGATTGATTTCAATCTCAAAAAACAAAAATAAATGATATTCTCCTAAGCATATGCAGTTTCTTTAAATTCAAAGATTCTATGCAAATCCCTAACTACAAATCTTATAGTGATGCCAAGCAAGGGTTACAGGGGGAAGTCACGGTTTTGGTAAATTCCAATTTTCTCAAATCATTCATAGAATCATCTGGTTTTCAGTTTTCAATAAAAAGTTTAACCGGAAATAACAAATAATAAAAGAAAATTTTGTAAATATTTTTTTCATTTTGGAAAAAATTGAAAAATTCTTTAATTTTGTTCTCAAAAATTTAGATAGAGTTTGACTTGTTTTTTTTTAATAATTCATACAAATTACTTAATGTAAATCCTACTAATATTATAAACGTGAAAGTTTGTGAGTATGTATGTATGTATGTATATATGTATGTATGTATGTATGGATGTATGTATGTATGTATGTATGTATGTATGTATGTATGTATGTATGTATGTATGTATGTATGTATGAATGTATCTTTGTTGCTCTTTCACGCAAAAACTACTGAATGGATTTTGATAAAACTTCACAATAATATAGCTTACATATCAGAATAACAAATAGGCTACAATTCATAAAAATATATCGTATATTATCCAATGTATGACGCTAAGTGTCAAGAAAGTCGGAAAAAACAATTTCAACAAATTATCAGCGCGATTTGTTTGTGGTTAATAATAAGTTATAAGGAATTGTTTATGCCAATTGTGTAGACTAATTAATTATAGTATTGACTACTGCAGATAGTGCTTTTGCATATGGGTAAACCGATGTTATGTTTCGCTACCAGGTGGTATCGTATTCTGTATATTCTTATGTAAAAATAAATGTGAATCTTTGTATGTTTGGATGTTTGAATGTTTGAATGTTTGGATGTTTGTTACTCAATCACACATCATCGGATTAACGGATTTTGATAAAATTTGGTAGATAGATGGATAATGTGCTGGATTGAGACATAGGGTACATTGAGACACATAGGTCTCCGTTTGGAGAGGCTTAAATGTCAAATACTGTATTGCTGGGGTTTTGTTTGATATGATTTTGAACGAATTTGTGAAGGTTGGTAGACTAAAGAGTTCCAGGATTCACTATACTATAGAGATATGGAGATATAGAGGCATAAAAAATATATAAATAAATAAATCCACGCAGGCGAAGTCGCGGGTAGAGGCTAGTATTATGTAATAGGACAGACACTTGGCTTTGAAAAAAAGTAAATCACATTATTATTAATAATGACGTTATTTCTAAAAACATATTTTCCAGCTCAAGTGCTTTTTTTAGAGAATTGCGAGAGAAAAAATTAAGAAGGATCAAGCGCACCTTCAAAATTACATATACATGTTCAGAATGACCCCAAAAAATACATATTTCAAGGTCACATATCACAGTAGCGTTAAACGTTCAAATTGGAAATAATTCAGACAAAAGAATTTCCTACGAAAATCTTAAATTTTCCCCCTGGGAGGATCTGTGCTAAAGGGGTGTGATAAAATGTTCCCCCAAAATGGGGTATTTTTGTGGATTTTCGCTTGAATGTTCTAAACTTATCAATATTTTCAAAAATGATCTGAATACAAGTTGTATAGCGTTCAATTCTGTCGAATGAGACTAAAATCATAAAGGTATTTTGGACAACCCCATACCAAGCTACATTGGGTCAAATTGGACCAATTTTCCAAATTTTTCATTTTTTTCTCGAATATTTATCTTTGTAAATAAACTCTTATCATAGAAGTAGTGTATATAAAAGTTGTACAACTGAATTTTGCGTTCTTGAAACACGAAAATAAAAAAAAAGAAACATGAAATTCGGTCAAGTGTTGAATTTCTTATAGCCAAAAAAAAAATTAATAATAATAATAAATTAATCAAGAAAATAACCCATAAGAACACAAAGCTGCTTAGTAATATTTGCATTTCGTTTATAGCGCCAACCTTCAATCTCATCAATCAAGTCTAATTTCGAATTGCACTTTAATTTTCGTTTTACTGAAATTCCATCATAAGAAATAAAAAGGCGACGGCCTATCTGCCGGCTTTTTGCCACCTCATCACACTATCATCCTTCGCACAGCAAAATGTCTGTTCCCAATCTGAGAATTCGTACGAATTTTAAAGAATTTCTAATTCCTGTTCCCGTACACCAAAAATTCGTAGAAATTCGCACGTGAGAATTTCTGCTCAAGAAATTTTTGAAGGCAGAAAAAGTAGCAGCCAAACGTCAGTTTGACAATTGAAAAAAGACCATAAATAAATCAAATTTACCACACGTTTGATAAAGATTGCAGTTATTTTTAAAAGTTTATAAAAAAAAATCATGAAAAACCGGTTGTTCTATGAACGTTTGCATGAATATTGTTGACGAAGTCCAGGCGCTTGATTTATTTCAGGGGTCTGGCAATTGTTACAGAGCAGTGTGAGTTGAGTCCTCTGAAGCCAGATGTTTACAAGAAGAAGTAGAGAAGAATTGTTGCTGGAAGCGTGGAAGCACCTACAAAACTACTAATTGTTTTGTTGGCAGAGCTGATGCAAAAAATAGGCAAAAACGTTTCCCTTGAAATAATAAACAAAACATTTTAGAAATTGTTTCGCAACAATTGTTATTTTCCACCAATCTTTTGACATTTAAGTAGTGATGTTCGAACATCCGGCAGTTTATCGATAGTATAGATATTGAAAAATATCGGCTACATCGATAGTTTAAAAACAATCGATCGACTATCGATAGTTTAAATAATTAAAACCTACCTTCAGATTTGGAGCTTAAGCTTATTCAAGAGAGCTCATACTATATGCTTAAACGATTATCAGATTTTTGATATGAGCTTGAGCTATGTGAGTTCTGAGAGTGTCAAAAAGCAGCTTCCTGAGTGCTTTGAAATTTTGAACACAACAATAACCAGCGAAAAATACGTAACTATTCACTCTTGCACGCAGTTGATAGCGTTATATGTGTAGGTTGTAACTGTTTACGGCAGGGATGTACTTAAAATACTGAAACAGTTAATAAGCGAATAAAACCTATTACCTATTTAAATAGTACACATTACAAAATATTCAAAATTAAATTCATGTTTTCTATTAAACCTAAATGAATACAATATTGATATTTAAATAGAAATTAAAAATCAATTTAAAGATTCCAATTCATATATATTGTTTATATTTGTAGTATTTTTTTTGACTCATGTCTGCTACTTCTTAAACCATTTAATATTTCAAATTTGTTTTTTAATCTTGTCTTTGTTTTGACTGGCTTTTTATAGTTACAATGTGTATCTTTTATTTTGGTTTCATGTTCAACTGTATTTTTAGGAATTTTTAAATGCATTATAATTACATTTTTGTTTTATGTAAAGTTTTCTTAATTGATTAACATGTACAATTTTAGTTTGATTTCCAATTCTTATTATGTATCGAATATAAGTTATTTTCTTAGCAATCATACAATTAATCCATTTTGTGTAACTTTTCAAATGGTTTCTATACACACAACTCTCCCCAACTTTATATGAAGGTAATGTATTATAAAACCGTTATTCTTTAATTTTTTCTTTCTTAGATACATAATTAGGTTTAGAATTATTTTTTAGATTAAAAGAAACTTGTTTCTTATTATTAATTAAATCAAGTATAACTTTAGGCTTAAAAGAAAATAACATTTCTGATGGAGACGTTGAGATAAAGGAGTTCGGAGCGTTTCGGTGATGCAACAAAAATTTGGTTATATGGTCGCAGAAATCTACATTTTGTTTATATTGCAAAATATGTTTTTTAAATTATTCTTAACAATCTGGACATGCCTTTCGGCCAAATCATTTGACTGCGGATGGTATGCAGGGCTGTGAAGTAGTTTATTTGATTTCTATTGCAGAATTGTTTGAATTCCCAAGAAGCAAAGAGCGGACCATTATCTGCAACTATGGTTGTTGGTAAGCCAAACACCGACAAAAATAAGTTCAACTTTTGAATTAAGCTCTTAGCCTTCGTTGAACCCATCTGCAAGACATCAAGATATTTGCTGTATGAATCTATTAAAAGAAGGAATGTTTTACTTTGAAAGTAAAAGAAATCCAAGTGGATTCTTTGAAACGGATACATACTACTAGGCAATTTAGTTTTAACAATTTCTTTTGGAACATTTCTAGTAGCCTGGCATTCTTTACAAGACTCTACAAATTATTTTATTGCTACCAACTTTGGCCACCATACGTAAGAACTAGCTGACTTTTTCACTAAAACTATACCATCATGGTTTTCATGTAACAAATTCAAAACGTGTATCTGTAAATCGTTTGGAATTAAAACTCTATCATTATAAAAGATACATCCATTTTCAATGTTAATCCAATTTCTAAATTTATGATTAGATTTAAGTTCGTTATTCACTTCATATGGTCAACCATTTTTTTTATAAAATTGTATACTTTACAGAGTATAGGACTTTTTTTTGTTTCCTCTTCAACTTATTTTAAAATCTATAGGCACTTTACTTGGGCAGTTAATCGAATTTATATTAACTGATTCAACATTTGTAGACTCACTTACTGGCAACCTTGATAGAGCATCTACATTTGCTAAATATTTGGCTGGACGATGGACTATTTTATATTAATACATGGACAACGTTACTGTCCATCTTTGCAATCGAGCTGCGGCTCCGCCTACAGTAAAGCGAGAAAGCGATGCGATGCGAGAAACGATGCGACAAGCGATTCGGGATGCGATATTTAGATGCGAGAAAGTGCGCACAGTAAAAGCGATTTTGTGCGGTTATGTTGCTCGAATTCGTCATCTGAAGATGAATTTTTGAATGAAATTTTATATTTAAAGTTGTGCAAATTTACTTACTTACTTAGGTGGCGCTACAGTTCGGGACGAACCTGGGCCTCAACCAACATGCCTCTCCAGCCAACTCGGTCTTTGGCTAGCTGCCTCCAGTTTTGCACTCCAAGTTGGTTGAGGTCGTCCTCCACTTGAGCGCGCCACCTAAGGCGAGGTCTTCCTTGACTGCGTCTACCCTCTGGGGTGGAATCGAAGATCCTGCGAGCCGGAGCATTGTTGTCTATTCGCTCTACATGACCTAGCCATCTTAAACGTGATATGCGTATTTTTTTGACCAGGTCAATGTCGCTGTACAGCTCGTATAGTTCTTGGTTGAACCTTCTCCTCCAAAGCCCGTTAACGCAGATAGGGCCAAAAATCTTCCGCTCGAAACGACTAAGGATATCTTCATCCGCTTTAGATAGAGTCCATGCCTCGGCGCCATAGAGCAGGACTGGGATGATTAGGGTCTTATACAGAGTCTCCTTTGTCTTTCGAGAGAGGGCTTTGCTACTCAATTGCCTTCCTAGCCTATAGAAACAGCGATTGGCAAGAGTAATTCTTCGCTTTACTTCTGACGAGATGTTGTTGTCAGATGTTATAGCGGATCCGAGGTACACAAAGTCCCTAACTACCTCAAAGTTGTACCTGTCTATTGTGATGTTTTGTCCAATCCGCCGGTGTTGTGTGTCCCTTTTTGTGGACAGCAGGTACTTCGTTTTGGCCTCATTGACTGCTAGTCCCATCTTAGCCGCTTCAGCTTCAATGCTAGCAAACGTTCCAGTGACAGCTCGCCGAGTTCTGCCAATGATGTCTATGTCGTCAGCGTATGCTAACAATTGCACAGACTTGAAAAAAATTGTCCCACTACAATTGACTTGCGAGTTTCTTATAATTTTTTCAAGTATTAAGTTGAAGAAATCGCACGATAGCGCATCACCTTGTCGGAATCCTTTTTTGACGTCAAAAGCTTCTTGACGGAGCAGCGAGAGTTCTCCATCGTCATCCTGCACAGTCGGAACATTTGATCGATTGTGGACTTTCCTGGTCTGAAACCACACTGATAGGGGCCAATCAGGTTACTGACGAAAGGTTTCAGGCGTTCACATAGTACGGCAGAGAGGATCTTGTAGGCGATATTCAGGAGACTTATTCCTCTATACTTAGTTGGCGCAGTTTAGAGGGTCTCCTTTCTTGTGAATCGGGCAAACGATGCTGAGGTTCCATTCATCAGGCATACTTTCTTCTGACCAAACTTTAGAGATGAGTTGGTGTATGCACTCCACCAGGTCATCTCCGGCCGCTTTAAAAAGTTCGGCGGGTAATCCGTCGGGTCCAGCAGCTTTGTTGTTTTTTAGTTTAGATATTGCTATCCTTACTTCATTTTGGTCAGATGGACGGAAGTTTTGTCTGTCATCATCCATCTTGAATGGTTCATTCTGCCTGACAGCGGGATTTTGGCCTTCATCGCCGTTTAACAGTCTGCAGAAATGGTCCTTCCATGTACTCAGCACCGACTGTGACTCTACTACGAGGTTTCCATTCCTATCTCTACAGGCTTCTGTGCGGGATTTTTTTCCTTGGCATGTTCTTTTTACCTGTTGGTAAAACTTCCGCACGTTGTTCCTGGAGTAGCATCTCTCAATATCTTCGATCGCGCGCTTCTCATGCTCTCTCTTTTTCTTTTGGAGAAGCTGGTGTTCTTCCCCTCTTTTCTGCTCGTAAAGCTCGCGAGCAGCTCTCGTCTTTCTTTGCAGCATCGCTTTATATGCCTCTTGTTTGGCTGCATGGGCCTGCCTGCATTCGACATCAAACCAGAGGTTTCGTGGTGGTGGTCTGGTGAAACCTAGCACATCAGTTGCGGCATCTCTGATGGCTTGTTGGCAGTGTTGCCACTGATCTTCGGCACTTGATGCTGGCGGTACTGGATTTCTTGAGAGGTTACGGGATATTCGATCGGCATAGGTTCTGGCGGTTTCTTGCGATTGCAGCTTTCCGACGTCATACTTTCTCACAGTGTTACTCCGTTGTTGTGGAGTTCGGATTATTCGCGTTCTTACCTTTGCTGCAACAATGTAGTGATCCGAGTCGATGTTAGCTGCTCGGAAGGTGCGAACATCCAAGATACTGGAGGCGTGTCTTGCATCGATCGCAACGTGATCAATCTGATTGACGGTTCTTTGATCTGGGTGTCACCAAGTCCCTTTGTGTATATCGAGATGAGGAAACCGTGTGCTTGCAATAGTGACGTTATGTGCCGCTGCGAAGTCAATTAGCCTAAGTCCGTTTTCAGACGTTGTGTCGTGTAGGTTATGTTTTCCGACAGTCCTACCAAAGATTTCCTCTTTACCTATTTTGGCATTAAAATCGCCTAGTACGATCTTAACGTCGTATTTAGGGCATTGCTCATAGGTTTTGTCGAGGAGCTCATAGAAGTCATCCTTGGTGGCGTCATCTTTGTCCTCTGTGGGGGCATGAGCGCATATTAGGCTAATGTTGGTGAATTTAGCCTTGATACGGATTGTCACAAGTCGCTCACTTACGTGTCGAAAGCCCAAGACTTCTTGCCTAAGTCTACCGCTTATGACGAATCCGCACCCAAATAAACGCTGTGGTCTTCTTGCGCAATCACCGTAGTACACGTCACAGTTTTTCATCCTCCTTTTGCCCGGCCCATTCCATCGCACTTCCTGGATGGCAGTAATTCCTGCTCTGTAGCAGTCTAGGGCCTCCGCTAGTTGTTTGGATGCAAGTGGTCTGTTAAGAGTTCTAACATTCCACGTGCAGATCCGAAGGTCGTTGTCCTTGATTCGTTTTTCCGGGTCGTCAACAGTAAATCCGTCCTTTTCCGAGGTTTGGTCGCTTCGCAACTTTTTCTTTTTTCCGTGGCAGGGTTGTTAACCCCACGCACAACCCCCAACCTGGAGGGCCAGGTCCTTTGTTGGATTCCTTGGACAAAAGGAACCGGAGAATCCGGAGTCAGTAACCCACTTCGGGGATATGAGCGCTGCCGTTGGCCCATTAAGGGTTCATCCGCCACCATCTCTATTTCAATGCCCTGACTTGCATTGAATTGTCCTAATGACCTTATCTCCAAATACGTCGAAGTAGCTCATTAGGGCGTCTGCTTCGTTGACTGTTGACGCCACCGTTGGTCCAATTGGTTGGGCTCATCCGCCGTACGTCCTCTTTCTGAGGGGCTCGTGCAAGACTTCTGCGAATCGATCAGAACAGTCATTAAAGCAGAGCATTATAGTGTTGCTATTTTTCCTGTGTTCAACACTCGCGCTTATAAGTTCAGCAGGAATGTCCGGATGGACAGACCAGTACCCGGTGGTTACCGCGGGGAGGTAAAATAAGCACAATTGATGTGTTCGATATAGTTGCAGCGACTGTGCATCACCAGTTTGATGCCTTTCAGTGCCTACCCTATTCATACAGCACCCAACCACCAAATTTACTTGATGAAAAAAGAATTTGGAGAATTTCATCATATTTACTTCCAATTAAGAAAGGATAAAATAATTTTTTTTCAATACACAAGAATGTCAATTAAAACGTTTGATCATATTTTGGAAAAATTTGAGCCTCTAATAACTGGGAACTGGAGTAATTTTGTGAAAATTCCTATAACAGCGTGTAAGAAGCTTGTAGTTACACTAAGGTAAGTTAAACAAATGTTTTTCATAACAATTTTATTCAAACGTGAGGTTGAGGAATCGCTTACTAGAGAAAAGCGTGCCATGGAGTAGCTAGACCTTTGTGAGCCAATTGTCATAGAATTTAATGAATCTGATGACAAATGTTATGAATATTTGTAGGCATAATTCTTTGAGGTTCAAAGTTATTGTATAGCAAATCGCTTAAAGCTTTTTGAACTTGCATTCTAAAATTGAGTTTTTGAAATTGATGTAGCCTTCTTACATGAGGGAGTAAGCCATCAAAAAATGATTCGTCTTCATTCTTCTCTTTTGCAGACATTATACACTTCTGCTTCTGCTCAAGAAACTCTAGTTTCCTTTTTTCAATTTTAATGATTTCAGCTTCATCGTATTGAGTTTTTCTGGATAATTTTATTATGTTCTTTTGTGGCATGTAGTTTTTCGTACATCCAGGCTTACAAGTATATACATTTTCTTCCAAATTTACTTCTTGATCTTCTTCTTCATTAAGATCCTGCACCACATTTTCTGTGTCTTCTGAGAAACTGGAAGTATTCAAAGGTACTTATTTTTCGCTTCAAGTTTCCAGATGATGGTCGACATTTCACCTGATCTTCCAAAAAGAGCTTCAATTTAAAATAAGGCCAACCACATATATTGTCTTTACAGCCTGCATCTCCAGATCGTTCTTTTGGAATTTTTTTTAGGTCTACCCGAATTTGGTCTCTCAGATGTTTCCTTTACTTATAACGTCCCCTGAAAATCAGAAAAAACAACTTTAATTGGAAATCAGTCATCCCGAAAACGAGTTCGATTGATCAGAAATAATTTTCAAAATTTCTTTAATCCTAATCCTTTATAAAATGCAATGTATTTACGTAAAAAATATGATATATGTATATATATGGATGTAAAAAAACTTACTTTTTTCTTTTAATACCGCTGCAATTTCGTCCCACTTTTTGTCGACAACTATTCTGTTGTAGTAATTTTTATTTGTTTGGTCACAAAGGAGAGGCCTCTCAAAAACTGCAGAAATCAAAGCTTCCGAGTTTATTTCGTTATCTATAACAAAAGAATTTAGTTATCACTTTATTAAATTTTCTTCCTTTATAACTATTTCCACCAAAATTATTAGCAAAAAATTGCACCACACAACACAAGCACTGAAATTAATTGGTTAGATTTTTTTTCTTTAAACGCCAAAACAAACTTCTCGCACAAAATCGCTTGAAAAAGTGGTCAGAAGAGCTTGTTAGCGAGATGCTTGCGATAGGTTTGCGAGTAACTCGTAACACTCGCATAAATATCGCTTCACTGTGCGCACTTATATAAGAATAAATGTAAATATTTTTCTCGCACGTAAACGCTACTCGCATCGCTTTCTCGCAGTACTGTACCCGCAGCCCTAGGGTTAAATATCTCCTTTAAAGCTTGGTTGTCTGTCTGAATTGTAAACTCTTTACCATAGAGATATTTAAAAAACTTTTTTACAGCAAACATGATTAGGGGTCATTCCTCTCAATGCAGCTGTTAATAACCCCTTTCAGCTTCTGATAAGGTGCTGCTGGCGAATGAAACGGGCTTCTGAACACCGTCTATTAAGTGATCAGCTACTGCTCCTACACCGTAGGGACTTGCTGTTCTGTAATTGATTTTTGTATTGTGAAGGGCGATTGGATTGATATGATTAAAAATGTTGATGTATATCCGGCTAACTATTCAACCCATCTGCCTATTGTAGTGTCGTGCGAATGAACGCTTCAAGATATCCACAACAGAGCTGAAGTACCTAATGCTTTTAAGAAACTAAAATGGGTCGAAAGTAAGGCTAGTTTGTATAGGCGAAACTTTTAATGATCAGCTTAAACTTTGCATAGAATCTTCAACACAATCTGTTTTTGAATTAGTTAAGTATCAGCAGTTGTTAGTTCTTGTCCGAATAAATCATCTTTTAATTCAAAGTGGTATGACGAAGAGTGTAAGAAAAGTAGGAAAATATTCTTCGCTTACTTAAAGCTTTTCAGACAGTCTTCAAATGAAGCTTTCAAAAGACTCTACTTTCAACAAAATAAAATATATAAGGATTTATGCTGTTTTAAAACGCAATTGTACTTAAAGAAAGCCGCTAGGAATGTTTTAAACTGTAGGGATTCCAAGTCTTTTTGGTGCAAAGTGTGGATCTTAGGTGGAAGGAGCAAGTCATCGTCTCTGAGGGTAAGTGTAGATCAACTAGCAAACTATTTTGAAAACTTTTGTTCTCAGACTCAAATCAAAACTCTTTAAGCTACGCCTTTAATACATTTCAATACCTGAGCTAGATTCGCCTTTTACAATGCTTGAATTATTATCATCACTTAATAAAATGAAAAATAATAAGGCTGCGGGATTAGATGGAATCCCGATCGAGTTCTACAAGTTTTCGACCCCTGAGTTTCTGGAACGCATTTTGGCATTACTAAATCAAATGTTCATTGACGAGATGTTTCTAAGTAGCTTTCGCTTGGCGAAAATATCTGCTATATTTGAAAAAGGTAATCCAAATCTTCCTGAGAACTACAGAGGTATATCCGTTTTGTGTTCATTAAGAAAACTTTTTGCTCAAATCTTATACTGTAGACTTATAAAATGGGTTGACAGCAATAATATTATAAGCTGTCTCCAAGCTGGTTTTCGGGCTAATCTCTCATAAGCATCGGAAGACGTTTTATCGATAAAAAGAAACCATTGTACACTTTTTTTGTAGATTTCAAAGCTGCTTTTTATACTATCAAAAGACATTCACTATTATATAAGCTTTCAACTATTGGTGTATCAACAAAGTTCATTAAGGTCTACGAACAGCTTCTTTTGAACACGTCTGCGACTGTATGCAATGGTGAACACCAGTCTAAAGCTTTCCGGTCAGAAACAGGTGTCCCACAGGGTTGTGTTTTGAGTCTGTTGGTGTTCGCCTTATATATTAATGATATTGAAAATTACTTACCAGGAGGTGTAACCTTTGGTGATTTGTCAATAAAGCTCCTGCTCTACGCGGATGACCTGGTGATCTTTTCAGACAATCCTATGACGCTTCAACTCCAAATTAATAAGCTGAAACTGTTTTGTGATGCATGGGATCTTAAAATTAATATTAATAAATCTAAAATAATGATCTTCAGAACTCAAAACCGATCTGATAACCTTACAAGGAACTTGAATTTAGATGGTCAAAATATTGAGATAGTTAGTGAGTTTAAGTATCTAGGCCTAATTATACACAACTTAAGTATGAAAGCAAAATCAGAAATTAATACCTTGTGTTCAATTTTTTTTACTTATAAATTTGTTGACTCTACGTCAAAGTTTAAAGTTTTTAATGCAAAGGTTTATAGATGTCTTTGTTATGGAACTGAAGTTTATGGGTACCAATTTTTTGAGGAAATTGAAAGCATTCAAAGATACTTTTTCAAACGAGTTTTCAGGTTGTCTTTTAATACCCCCAATTACGCAATATATGTTGAATCTGGTCTACCACAAGTTTATGTGAGGAGTTTGAAAGCCAATGCAGACTATCTCACGAAAGAAATGCATAGATTTGATAACAATTTACATAAAAAAATTCTACTGGTATCACTCCGCTGTTGTTATTCACCTTTTAGAAACTGGCACGCGCTCGCGTCGGCTCACGTGTCTCTTTAGATCTGAATGTAAGCAACAGAGAAGAGTAGACAAACATCTTTTATGATTTAATATCGGTGGTAGATGATAAAATCTATCAACAACAATTAGAAAGGGTAACAAATTCCACCTCTAGGGTTACGTATAGACGTTTGAATCTGAGCTTGCGTGATAATAATTATTTTTGGGAGGAACTTTCAACCTCAGATATGAGTTTAATCTTTAAGGTTCAAACTGAAACCCTTGAACTTAATTATAGGCCACACAGAACAGATTTAGACGCTATATGTTCTCTATGCAACCTTAACCAAATCGAAGACCTACGCCACTTCATCGCAATATGTCCTATTCTTCAAGAAATACGCAGGCTTTATTTTAGCAAAAGCTTCTTGTCTTTCGATGAGCTTATCAGTATTTTAAATGGTGAGAAAGGTTAGAAACTACTTGTGTTTCACACGCAAACAATTACAGGAATTCATATTTGAATTTGTTTTGACTTTACTATTCTTTTATATAAAAATACCTTTTCTTTTTATCTAAACTAGAAGCCCCAGTATGCTATCTCTAACTTTTCATTTACATTTTTTTCCTTCTTATTGCAGTTCTTTGACTTTTTAATGTAATCCGTAATATCTTGTGTAAATATTAAATAATTCGAAACTCCTACATAAAATAATCATTGTTTTGCTTAAATATAAATATAAAAATTGTGTTTTATAAAGGAACTTATTTTTGTTAATTTATATTTGTTAGCATATATTTCTACCACATTATATGCAAAATCTGATTTTAATTGTATAAACTGTTTAACTTTATTCAATCTCTTAAAAAAATAAAACTTAATCGATATCATATACGGCAGACGGATTATATGCCATGCTTAATTTTTTATTTGAATTAAATATTATAATGTTATAAATGTTACTTTATTTTTTTGAATAAATTGAAATTGAATTGAATTGAATTGAAATGAACCTCAATCGTGGCAGCACTGGTTCCTTAGTAGTAGCTGTGTTTATAATCACGTGCAGTGTTTTTTGTTGTGTTTAATAAGTAAACTTGTCAATTAATTAGTTTTTTTGTGTTTTATATTACTGAATAAGTGTATAAGTTTTATTTGATGCTAATTGCATTGTTTAAAACCCTAAGTATTTTTTTTTTGTTATTTAAGTTGCTACCTGGTAAGAATAAAATCTCTATTCTTTTTCGTTCTCATTCCGTAGCGTCCCACCACTTTGAGTGTTTTTGTTATATACTTATATATAGTCTCATAACATTAAATGCTTAATCTTGCCTTTTTCCAATTTCTTAGTTCCACTTTATTTATCTTTATTTTTGCTTACGATGTAAAATTTGTTCACAAGGTTTTATATGCACTATAGCTCAGATGTCAGCGCATTGTGGTTATGAGAATTGCGTTCTTCGTAGTGTGGGTTCGAATCCCACTGGTAGATGCTTACAATTTCATATGTTTGTTTATTTTTTTTTGTTTTTTTTTTCATCAAATATTTGTTTTTTTATTATCCTCATCCTCTTTTTTTCTGATATTTATTTTTTTTATAAATTTTTTTTTTTAATTTGTGTTATTAACATTCCTTTGTAGCAATAATGGTTTGTTCTAGCAAAAATTGCCGAGAGGGTTCAAGTAATAATTCTCTCTTTGCTTGTTTTGGACCCTGTGGTAATATTTACCATTTAAAATGCATTGGCTCAACAAATGCATTTCTAGAAAAAAATTCTAATTCTAATTTCGCCTGCTGGTATTGCCCTGATTGCCGTAAGGTTTCTTTCTCCCAATTAGCTTTCAAAATGTCTTCTTTTAAATCAGACATTATAAAACTTTCAAAAGGTTTTCAAGATCTTCTGAATGTTTTTAATTCTTCAGTATCTAACTTAAATTCGTATACCTTAACCAATGACAGAGTAGATATTTCTACTAGTACGGATGATTTAGTTCTGGATAATAATCCATTTATAATCACCTCTGTTGATGAAGATTCTTGTTTACAGCCTGATCCTGAAGTCAGCAAGGAAATTGTGTCTGATGGGTTAAAACTAAATAAAAATAAAAATAAAAGAAGTCGAGACAACTTATCGATTCTTAAGAATTCTGATCCCCCCTCTAAACGAATTTATTTCGGAACCAGTCCCACTGTTTCAAGAATTTCTTATTTGGAAACACAAAATCCAGTCCAAATATCATAACAAACATTAAATACGGACACTAGAAAAGACTCCCATACTGTCACAGAAACTAATAGTTCAACTGAAAGTTCTCTAAATTCTAATACTATAAAAGCTGTTTCAAAGCCCAAATCAATTTTTTTATATCTCGTCTAGAACCTGACACAACCACTGATGATATTACTTCACATTTAGTCTCTAGCAAAACCATACCTCATAGCACTTCTATTAAGTGCACCAAAATCAATAAGCCAAATAGTTTCGTCTCATCTTTTAAAATAATAACAAGTCCAACCTATTTTGATTCTATTTGCAACACAAATATTTGGCCCCAGAGATTTTAATTAAGGAATTCATTTCAGCTAGGAAACAACGCAACAGAACAAAATTTTCATTAGTACAAAACTTAACAGGATTACCCCTCTTGCTGACATTTTCTCTAACTCTCAAGCATTTCCCCATGACATATTTGTTTTTACAGAAACTTGGTTAAATTCAAGTTTCATGGACACGGAACTTTTTCCCCAGAGTTCCTAGTATATAGAAAAGATCGTCATAATGGAAATGCAAAAGAACTAGGTGGAGGTGTTTTGATTGCCGTAAGAAACACATTTTTTTCTTCGTCAGTCTTTTTTCCTTTTGAACTATCAATAAAACTAGTCTGTGTAAAACTAACTGTGCAGGCAAAACCTTTGTATATTTTAAACGTATACATTCCACCTAAAAGTTTATCATCCGTTTATGGTGAACTCTCCATGGCTATTGATTTTGTTATAGATTTGTCCTGCTCTGACAGCAATATTTTACTTTTGGGTGATTTTAATTTACCTAACATTGACTGGGTTCCATCTGAGGATGAATCCTACTTAGAAGCTTCCTTATCTTCAGCACAAATAGAACTTTCTTTTCAGCGCAGTCTTCGTAACAAAAGAAATAAAGCATGGAGGGTTTATTTAAAATCTCTTTCTCCAACACACTACTCTCGTTATCTCAAAACTTTTGACGAATTTAATATTCTTTCAAACACCTTATATACTAGCTACATAAATGATATGTTTATTTCCTTAAAAAAATACCCTAAACAATTTTGGAAGCTTGTTAATTTAAAGAAAAAATCAGATGGATTTCCGGCTATCTTCGCATATAATAACCTTCAGTTAGATAATCCCATCGATATTTCTAATGCCTTTGCAGCCAATTTTCACGATTCATTTGTGGAACCAATGGTTGTTGATGACAGTTTTTTCCACAATCTACATACCTTTTCGCAAACAATATGTTATCATATCCACGTAGAACAGAGTGCAGTACTTGAACTTCTTTCTTCATTAAATGATGATTGTTCAGCTGGCCCGATGGCATTCCTCCAATAGTGTTAAAAAAATGTAGAAATTCTTTAGTGCAGCCGCTCAGGTTCATTTTCGAGCTTTCACTTAAAACAGGAAAATTTCCAAGTATATGGAAAAATCTTTTCTTACTCCTATATTCAAAAAAGGAGATAAGACTGATATTACCAACTACAGGCCCATTTCTAAATTATCTTGCATACCAAAATTTTTTGAACAAGTAGTCTGTGAAAGTATGGAATTTTATAGTAAGAATCTTATTTGTGAACAACAGCACGGTTTCGTAAGGCACAGATCAACTGTTACAAACCTTCTTACGTTCTCCCACAAATGTTCAAATGCATTAGAAAAAGGTTATGAAGTTGACTGCATTTACACTGACTTCTCAAAAGCATTTGATCAACTAAGCCACGAACTAATTTTGTTGAAGCTAAAAGCTTATGGTTTTCCTCCCTGTATCTTAGCTTGGATCAAATCATACCTTGAGAATAGATCCTACCAGGTAAAATTTAGAAATTGTCTTTCAGATCCCTTCGTGGCTCACTCTGGAGTACCTCTAGGAAGCCCCCTTGGTCCATTATTATTCATTTTGGCTATAAATTATGTTACATCATGCATTCAGTCAAGGCACATTCTCATATTTGCTGATGACATGAAGATTTTCAAGATAATAAAGTCTAGCGATGACCGTATTCTTCTGCAGGCAGATATTGATAACTTTAGTATTTGGTGCAGAAAAAGTGGTATTTCCCTTAACCCTGTAAAATGCCAGACGATTACCTTCTCTAGAAAACGTATCGTAAGTGCATTCGATTATCATGTTTCGCAGCACAAACTTTACCGCGTCTTCAGTTTTATGGATTTGGGTTTCTATTTTAGCTCCAACTTAGCTAGCTCTATGCTTGGATTCATAAAACGCTGGGCAAAAGAATTTAATGATCCAAATGTGGCTCTTTCCTTGTACAATTGCTACGTACGCCCTCACCTTGAATATGCTTCACAGGTATGGACTCCTTATTACAAAATGCATAAGAACCGAATTGAAGCAATCCAACATAATTTTATTCGTTTTGCCCTGAAGGGTCTACCTTGGAATGATCCTTTTAATCTTCCACCTTATGAACATCGAATACAGCTTCTTCAGATGCAAACCCTTCACCAAATGCGTGTTAATAACGATTTAATATTTATTCATCAACTTATAAAGGGCGAAATTGATGCTCCTTATTTATTAGCCTGTATTGGGTTAAATTACCGTGGAAGATCTTATTACCTGCGTGGATCGGAACTTCTGCATGTAGACTTTCATAGAAAAAACTATGGCAAATATGAAGCTCTAAACCGTATGAGTAGACTTTTTATTTTATACGCTTCACAAATGGATTTTAACTTAAGTAAAGTGGGATTATTCGAACCAGTGCTCCATTGTAGTGATTGTTTTGTTTTATGTTTTTATTATGTATATAATTCGCATGATTTATTTTATACTTTGTGCATGTGTTAGGCTAGCTGTGTTTTATTTAATTTTATTTTAGTTTTGTTTTGCTTAAGTTTTTACTAACGTCTAACACATGCACTTATGATGAGCCTCTGATTGTAGAAATAAGCTTGCTTTAAGCTTACTACATCAAAGAATCTGAAGTGTAAAAATTCTCCGGTCGATAAGTCTTCTTCCGAGTATCAGCATATTCAAAAAAGTTATCAATAGAGCTTTGTCCAAGTGGGCCGAGGACAAAAATATAATTCCAGACACCCAGTTCGGCTTTAAGGCGGGACATGGCACAATTCATGCCGAGTCTAAGCTAGTATCTGCTAATGCTAAGAATTAATGCACGTTGTTGATTTGGAGAAGGCTTTTGACACCGTATGGTTAGAGGGTCTTTATCTGAAGCTAACCAGATGGGGCATAAGTAAACCACTGCTATATATGCTTTACGACATGCTTAATGGTAGAAAGTTTGTTGTTAAGAGTGGCAATGTAACATCTACCAAAACGTTTGATATTAAAAACGGTCTGCAACAGGGAACTCGCCGAATCTCTTTAGTATTTACACCAGCGATCTCATTGGGAGTCTACCTTATGCAATTGCATATGCCGACGATTTAGTTGCGTACAGAACAAGCCCAAAAGTTGAAGTCATCAGAATTCTCTTGCAACGTGATTTCGATAAAATTCAACAATATTGTAACGACTGGAAGCTGAAAATTAACTTTCGTAAATGTGAAACTATCCTGTTTAATGATCGCTGGGCCAGGGCTATAGGAGCTTTTGCCCTGACAAGACGGTTGTTTTATAGCACCCGCCTTGATAGCAGGGTGAAAGTGATTTTCTACATGTCCTTTATCAGGCTGAATATTGCCTACGGATGCCCTGTGTGATTCAACGTTGAACCATTTCTAATGGACAAAGATTCGGATGTTCTAGAGATAGTGCACTTGTCTCGGACTTTATAGAACACCAGAGTCGGAGTACAAACACTATTATTCCAACGAGGTTCTATACAACGGGGCCAATACAAACATATTGCAAGAGCGATGACCTCAGCTAATGGACAAATCTTCGGGGATTACTATACCCAAGATGAATATTTTGAAAGTACCCGTTCGTGTGGTTTTAACCCGCACGAGGTTTTCCTATACTTTGATAGTCGAGGGCTGATTCAGGATAGATCGGTGGATCTACCACGTCGGCCGTAGAACAGTCGATAGGCGGCTCCTCTACGACCGAGACATAGTCGCTGGGAGCGAAGCAGAGCGCCTCCGTTTCAGTAAAGCCGTGCCCGACCGGGATCGGAAGGAAGCCCTTGATCAGTTCCACCAATTTTGGTGGTACGGGTAAAACCCGATATTTTCAGTCGACATAGACGAAATATCGCCTATGGCCGACCTACATTTATCTTTAAGTATCTCTAAGCTAAGAAGTGCAGTTGCGACGGCACCAAAAAAAATCTATATATAAAAACACAAAAATCCAACACGAAAAATATAAAAATACAAAAAAAGCTTGCTATGGCTGTTCTAATTTTAAGTATTTTAAGTTTATTTTAAGTATTTTTAAGTTTATCTTAAGTTTAATTTAAGTTAGTTTTACGAAGCGTAAGATAAAACGATACAGTCAACCCAGTTTTTATTTCTTTTCCTGGGTGAAAAATAAAACCCACTATAGATAAGATAAATTTAAGCTATTCATTAGACCGAAAGGCAATTAAAATTAAGTTAGAGATTAATTTAGAGCGCCCGCATAGGGCCAGTAAGTTATTAAGGATAATAGTTTTAGCTAGTTTTAAGATTTTTGTCTAGCCTGTAAGTATAGTTATAAGTTAATATTAAAATAAAAATGTATTAAAAGTAAAAAAAGCATCGCTTCCCGTGAGATCAGCGAAATCAAGCATCGTTGCGCGTAGTAAGTAGTAGGATGGAGGACCGTGCGAAAACCAACTGCGTGCTGTTGACACTTGTTATGTGTTTTCAGTTTTACCGTTCTCTCCCTATCTTCTGATCTGTCCTGTATGAATGTCGTCTTGTGTGTTGTCTTGTAATTGTCTGAGGCGATGGCCTCAGTAGCCAGTGCTCATAAATGTCTGTATTTCGTAGATTTATCTACGGAGCCGATCAATATGTAATGTAGTGTAATAAAATCGAAATAAAGACTACAATATTACAATCTGCAAATCGCATAAGTAATTCAATGAATATGAAAAATAAAAGCGAAAAATACAAAATAAGTGCAACTATTACGAAAAATAGACACTTAAAAACAACAAAGTGAATTTATTAGTATTTCAAACTCACGCATATAGAGTAATAACTAGTAGATACGCAATCCATAGAAAAAAATAAATTCCATAATAATAAAAAAAATCATCAAATGAGGTGACCAGATGAATTTTTTGAAAAAGTTGAAGAGGAGAACGTCAAAGAAGGAAGAAACCAGATTTAAAGAGGAATCTTCAGAAGAATCATCAGAGGACAGCGCAGCTGAACAACAACAAGAAAACATCAGAAATTCCAGCATTCCGGCAGGTTAAACTTTGACAGTAAGAGTATTGTCGAAAATTATTTAAGAAGTGAAATTTGGTAAATAATAAAGAAGTGAATACAAGTAGTGCCAAAATGCAAAACTAAGAAAAACGGCAATGATGATACAGTTGAAACAAAAAAAACAATTGACCTTATATTCCCTAAAATACATAGAGAAATTAAGTCCATTTGACGGTAGAACAGAAGATTTGTACACATTTTTAACGAATGTAGACGGCATTCTGCCAACGCTTAATGAATATAATGAATAGAGTCAGTTTATGTGCATAAACATTTTAAAAGGTAGATTAAAAGGAAAAGCTAAGCACTGCATAGAAATTCCATTTGACTAAATAGACGGACATAAAAGCATTTTATTCATAATTTCGGTGGTCTTACGTCATCTATATATCAACTATACGAAGAACTAAGAAGTATAATTTTTAGAGGAAATATCTAAGAGTATTATAACAACATTCAAGAAAAAATTATGTAATTTGAATCAGAAAACAATACAAGAAAATCGAGCATTCGATATTCCTCAGAATAATTTAACTGCTTTAAACACATTTAAAGAAAAACTTCCGAGACACATGAGAACGATATTATATGCATTTAAGCCAAACAGCTTACAAGTTGCCTTACACGAACTAACACAATCAGGTTTTATATAGACTATAAAATAAAGACAATTCTCATAAAAGTCCTAGACAAGTGAAAAATAACGACAATTTTCATTCGAAAATATATGTGCTTAAACCTATTCAACCCACAAAATCAATTCGTAACGCGAAATAATTTTAACTTTAGACAGCCTTTCAATCATTTTAACAATAGAAATCAGAATTTTAATAATTATAATAATAGAAGAGGAACTCTGATGGAAGTAGATCCGAGCAGTAGTCAGTTAAGAATAGTGAGAGATTAAGTAAGTTACATATAACAGACAAATGTATCAAAATTATGACGATAGTGCAGGTCATAGTGGAAATTTTAATGAAAAAAGATATAGATCCGATACTGACCAAAATCAGAACGATAGTATATTGTAATAAAGACGAAGCTAGTTGTAATGAAGCAAGCAATTTTCGTATACCTGTCTCGGACAAACAACTAAATTGCCCTTTATTAGACTAGAAAAGAATAACGTGATATTAATTTTAATTGATGTTAATAGACACAGAAGCGACAAATAGCCTCATAAATGAAGAAGATGCACCCATACAATCCAGAAAAAAGAAACAAACCCTTAACAATCAAAACAGTAGGTAATGATGTAATAATTAATAAAGAAGTAAAAATACCTAAAGAAAAATTCGTATTTCCTGTAGTGGAAGATTGTATTATCCAAGTACTAGAATTTAGTTACCCCTTTAACGGCATAATAGGGAATAACATACTTATTTCAAACAAAGGAAAAATCGACTACGAAAATAAAATTCTTGAGTTAAATAACAATAAAATACCAAGATGAAAAAAGTTATATCGAAAAGGAAACAATTTTTGACGAATTCCAAGGAATTTAGGAATCACAGGTTACTATAGAAGATTATGCGAAGATAATCAAACCTATGACTTTATTTTTGAAAAAGAATAACAAAATAAATATTGAAGAAGGGGGTAATAGGAATCGTGTGGAGTTTAATGCTTCGAAAACTCAATGCTGTCTTCTGTCGTCAAAGCTAAACATACCCCCAATGCCATTGTCCATGAATGGCACTTACATCGAAGAAACCGAAAGGCTCTCAGTACTCGGTATGTGTGTCAACGACGACCTCCGTTGGAACGACCATATATTTGAGATCGCTAAGAATGCTGTTAGGTGCTCAGGTTTTCTGTATCGGTGTAGCCTTTTGATCTGGATACAATTTATAAAGCGTTTATACGTCCTAAACCCGAGTATAACTCCCACCTCTGGGCAGGTACTTCGCAAAATTCGCTTCACCTGCTTGATAGAATACAAAATCGAGCGTTAAGGTTGATAGGAAATAGAATTGCCGGTAAAACAATTGCTTCTCTCGAACACCGACGCAATGTTTCATGTCTTTCCTTATTTTATCGTTTCTTTTATAAAAAATGTTCACTCGAAGTAGCCAGCTGCTCCCCTTAAAAGTTCCTCCCGTAATACTCGTCTCGCAAAAATGCTCATCAGTTCACCCTTGTGCCCTATGACGTACCTTGAAATATAGGGATTGTTTTTTTTAGCCGAACAACACGAATTTGGAATAGTTTACCCGGCGAGATTTTCCCTTGCCATTTTGATCTGCAAACATTCAAAACCAATGTTAATCGACAGTTCACATCTTTCCCCTCCCTATCTTCCTAATGCCCGCGCAGTGTGTTCGACATTAAAAGGGAAACAAATGGTCCCTTGTGCGCGCGTTAATTATAAAAAAATAAGAAGAAAGTTATAAAGAACCATTTGAAAAATTGAAAATGTCAATTCAGGATACTTTAATGAACAAACTACCTGATTTCAGTAAAGAAATTTTATTTACCATAACCACAGATGCTTCAAATTTTGCTATAGGATCAGTATTGAGCCAACATAATGGACCTTTGTCATTAAACCATCGTTAAATAAACACGAGTGTAATTATAGCACGATCGAGAAAAAATTACTTGCCATAGTTTGGACAACAAAACAGGTCAGACATTACCTCTACGTTATAAAATTCAAGATATTTACCGATCATAGACCATTAGCTGGGCTACAAAATTTAAAAGAACCTAATTCAAAGTTACAAAGATGGAAAATTAATTTAGAAGAATTTGATTTTGATATTGAATATCTAGCAGGAAAACAAAATAGAGTAGCTGATGCACTGTCACGAATAAGAATTAACATGATAGAAGAAGAATTAGAGAGTACCCAACATAGTGCCGATTCAGACAGTTCTGAACTAATAAAAATTACTGAGAAACCTCTTAACGCATATAACAGGCAGATCATAATCAAATTAGGAAAAATAATTCTGAAAGCATAACATTCCCATTTAAAGGAAAAAGACTAGTAATTATTGAAAGAAAGAAATTCGAAGATAAAAATTCATAAAAAATTATTCAAGAAGTAGACACGAAAATACAAAACGCAATGTATTGTGAAAATGAAGAAATATTAAAGAAATTCCAGGAATATTGGAAAAAGTACAACAATAATCTGGAACTATATATAATTAGTAAAAACCATTTGAAATACAACCATATAGGAATCGAAAAAACATACTTATAAATTTCTAGAATATATTATTCAGTGAATCTGAAAATAATAATAAACAAAGCCATAAACAATTGTGAGATATGTAATCTAAAAATAGAAAGAAATCCCATTAAACTTCCATATGAAAAGACGAATACACCCGTAGGATTTCACATACACTATCAAATGGATATTTGGATTCTGCCAAACCAAACGAAGTATTTAACTTGTATAGATAAATATATCAAGTTTGTATGTGTAGAAAAGTTGAAAACAAAGAATCAAAGCGATGTATTCAAGTCATTAGTAAAAAATTTAACATATTTAACAAAACCAAACATTATCACATTGGATAACGATCTTTCATTTCAAACCTAAACTTTGTGTCATGCAGACACACAGGCAATTCAGATATCGAGAGAGTCCACACTACAATAATCGAAAATTTAATAAACTTAAAACAAAGCATAACAAAAAACAAAAAGACAAGAAAATCACTGTGAAACCTCATCTAAGAGAACAAATACTTCACTACTAAAAAGATCAATTCAGGAAAAAGAAAAAAAATATCGAAATGAAATTAATGATAATATTATCACTTTTAAAACAGATAATTAAATGTCAAGAAATAGAAACTAATAAATTAAATAAAGAATTTATGTTAATTAAAGGTGAAAGAATACATTTAATTGACGATTACAAAACTAAGTACATGTTGGCAATTTAACAAATTATTAAGATGTAATATCAGAATTAAGAAAACAATTCAGATTAGTTCAAGAAAAAAAATTATAAGCACTTAAGTGAAATTGCTAAGCTAAAACAAAATTAAGAACTTTAATTTCGCATAAAATTATAAAGAGAAGAATATTCAACATGGGCGGCAACGTATTAAAAGTTTTATTTGGAACAATGAATGACGAAGATCGTCAAAAAATCCAGAATAAATTAAAAACTTTTGAAGAAAATAATAATGAAATCGTTCAAAATATGAATCAACAAATCAAAATAAATACAAAATTTGACAAACAATTTAAAGATTTAACTTATGTTTTAGACAAAGGAACAGAAATAATAAACAACTTAAAAAGTTCAAAAAGTGATAAAACTAATTTACGTATTGAAATAGAATTTACGAACCATATTAAAAGAGTAAAAAGGCATTAGAAATAATTAGAAACATCATTTAACGAGTAAAACAGAAATATTAACTCAAGATATTTTAACTCTTGAAGAAATACAAGAAAATAATATAACTTTTACAGACCTTGAAAATTTAAAGATGCGCTTAGCAACTTACAAAGAAAATATACTAATAATATTATATCGTTACCTAGATATTCAAAAGAATTATATAATAAATATTTAATTGAAAACTTTCCAATTAATAATAAAATTATTAAATTGATAACTAGAGAATTTTATGAAAAGGATAATCAAACATATTTATCCTGCAAAGAAAGCAAAGAATTAATATTAATTAAAGACAAATGTATTGAAAATAAAGATTTAGAATGTGAAGAACTTAATTATAAAGAAAGAAATGTAATTCAAGAAACTAAATATTTAATTGTTATAAAGCATATGAACATAATATTACTGAAACAAAATTGTAAACCAATACTTATGAAATCGAAGGAAATTATATTATTTAGTTAAAAAAATTGTGAATTAGAGATAAAGCATAAGAAATTCAGTAATTAAAAAATTGAATTATTAAAATATAAATCATATGAAAATTTAAGAAAACTAAATGAAATAAGAATAACATATATAAAGAAATAACATATGGTACTACGATAATACTAACGATTGTAATAATCATAATAATCATTTTCATAAGTTCTAAATGCAAAAATAGCAAAGGAAAGATCGTTACAACTATGAATTTTCCATCAGTAACATCACAACCTCTGACTAATTCATGTAAAGGGGTAGGAGTTATATCAGCAGCTGATAACAGTAACGATAACAGTAATCGTCCGACAAACTGAACATCCGGGTCATAAAGATAAAACAAGGAAAGATAAGAATGAATGAATGAATTATGAAAAAAAGTATTTCGAAAATTGTGGGACGGACTTTGATAAAATCTTGTTTTTTATTTTTAGTTTTTTGAAAAAAAAATTTATTTTTAAATTTTGGTATGCAGTTCTTAGAGTTTATTAATATACATGTGAATATAAAATTTAAAATAATTTTTTTGTTAAAAAAATATTGATTTTCCAAAAAAAAAAAATTAAAAAACTAATATTATTTAAAAAAAAACCTTATTCAAAATTTTGATATTCAGAATTAATTTGAAAAGACCTAGATAGCGTCTTTTTAAATATAACATTTGACAGAAATCCATAAAGCCGTTACCGAGAAAGCCAAAAATTAAAAAAAGGCAAGTGCAGTTATTTTCAACCCTAAAAATAAAATTTCAATTTCCCCTCTGAGGAATGCCAAAAGATAAACACATACCAAATTTGAAGGCAATCGCTTAACCCGTTTAGGCTGCAGCTCGATATACACCCGGACAGACAGACAGACAGACAGACGGACAGTTTTTGCCAATGACTTTTTTAGGCTTCTCTATGATCGTAATGTCATGTTTGATTGTTATCTAAAATTGTTTTATATTCACGAATCCTAAATAACACTTCTATGGTCAGGTCCCACGAAAAAGCTGATTTATCTGCAATAAAGTTTTCCTGCTCATTCAACACTGCCAAAGGAAGATATGGCTGAGGAGATTTTATGGGAAAAGCTGGTCCGGATGGTTACTTCTCATAGTTTTGAGGAAGTGTCCTTCCACGGTGGCTTAACCATTGCGTCAGTTTTCCCATTTGCCCTATTCTACAGGTCTCTATCCGATTATTTACCGATCAATCGCACTTACATCCATTCTTACCAAGGCCATATGGAAATGTTGAGAAACCATCAGAACAAAAAAATATCTTGCAAAAATGGAAACGTCTTTAAATACCAGCACAAAGTTTTGAATAGCAATAGGTCCACTGATGATATGTGGGACTCAATTTTTATATATCTTTAAATTATACTTTTATCGAAAATGCATGCATTGGGTATTGACGAACCTCATATTCAATGGATTGAAAAATTCCATTCGCGTTGTTTTTTATCAATGATCTCTTTTCTAACACTTCCAACCCATTAAATTGTTTTGCTGACAATAGTATTCTCGGCTTCTCATATCCGTTTCCAGGTTAAGTACCCTGTTCTCGGGATTTGGAACTATGATAAGCCCATTAAATTTCAAACTTGCCAGGATTGTCCAATGGAGAATGGAATGTTGAAATGAATGCTTCAAACTTTCAACACTGTCTTTTTACCCTACTCGATTTTTCCCTTCTATTACTATATGCAGACATTCAAAGCCAATATGCATCGGTGACGGAAACTCCCCATCTGCTATCCAATTTCCCTAAAATTTATCACTGTGGTAACTCCTAAAAGGTGTAGTAATAACCCCTTGAACATAATTTAAATTCTTGGTACAAAACGCCAAATTTTGCTTTTTCATTCAATCCATGGCTTTGATGCTTTGATTTCTAAACATGAAATCGTTTTAGCTAAGCTATTAGCGAATTTAAGCATATTATAAATATTTGAACTTAAACTTCCGTTATTTACTTGCTGTGTTCTTCATGCCCTGTTGCTTAGCTTTTTTGCACATCTCTTGGAGAAGGCACTCGATTAAGTATGCTACTTTGATGATGTTTTTTGACTTAAGCCAATAAATGGCGATTCGATTACAATATTTTCATGAAAAGATGCAATTTCGAAATAGAACATTTTGCCGGAAGTAAAATCTGAAAGGTTTCAATTCAAACAAAATAATTTCATTCTCTTGTAAATTAAATTTTTATTTAAGTCTTATCGATCATTTAAAACATTAAACCTTGCCACTGTAAATTACTAAGAAAATCTATTCCGTTCTTGAAGTTCCTGCTTCTAATTGAAAAATCAATTTCGGGAGTATCGTGCTTCAAAACTTTTCGGTTGTTTTTTACTTCACCGTATTCAAAGTTATTGAATGCCTTGCATTTTTAATTTCAGCTCAGTAACCATTTTCTTATTCGGTTACATAATGAAGAGGAAAATATTTCCAAGTAGATTTTTCTATGCGGCTTTTAACCGATACGCTTTATTTGTCTAGCAATAGCAACTAACAAGGACGTTTCTACTACTTCTTCTATCACCGGGTGTATGTCGGCTATGTATAAAGCTGCCTATTTCTTAGCCACGGTAATTTTACATATTTTTTTTGAATTTTCGAACAGTGTTCAGGTCAAAATTTATTGCACAATAAATGACATAATTTCCCAAAAGAAGTGCTGGTCGAAAGTAAAAGAAACTAGAACTTACTTC
Source organism: Platycheirus rosarum (assembly GCA_963971375.1). Lineage (NCBI taxonomy): Eukaryota > Metazoa > Arthropoda > Insecta > Diptera > Syrphidae > Platycheirus > Platycheirus rosarum. The sequence continues at coordinate 18,004,734 of OZ020509.1, read as the reverse complement.
GTTGCCATCAAAACAACCTCCCTCAAGCTTATTTTCGGATTGAATTTTTGGTTAACAAAAACCACACAAAGACAGCGTCCAATAGCGAGCGGCAGGCGTAGTTGTAGTTGGTGAACTAGAGGGTTTTAGAGTTTTTTTTATTTTCTGCAGGACGAAAACTCAGGTTGACACTATTATCTTTCACTATCCAAAGAAATGGCGCGGCATTGGGAGCATGACACAAAATAAAAGTGGGCTAGCTGGTAAGGTTAAAGTATACTTCCAAAAAACTTTTGGACTAATTCCGATGTCTCACGCGGGACGCGGGTTATGTTTTGGTAGACGGGTTTCCAATGCAACGAGGGTAATTTTAGTTTTACACACACATGAGAATGGAAAATAAATTTCCATGGGGATGTTTTTAATAGTATGGGTGTGGCACGACACGAGTAGTTGTAGTTACGGTTGTGTATCCTTCGTACAAGAAACTGAGTGACACCGGCCGATTAGGTTTCAAGCAAAGCTAATAGTAGGTATCAGAAGTTTTATTTTTTTTTATTTTTGTCTGTGTTGTTTTTTGTTGCTAAGGACAGCCATAGAAAAAGTAGGTATAATGAATTATTAATTTTTTTTTAGGCAGAAATATCACAACAAGAAACTAGGTATTAGTTCTAAAAACTAACATAGTCTTATTTCGGGGAGTTTAAATATATATTGAAAAGTTAGTAGTAGTCTTCAGGTATTATTTACCTTTTACTTTTTGGATAAATCCTCTTAACTTAAAGTCATATGTACATAAATATTTCCGTAGAATTTTTATTTTGATCCGTATATTTTAAGAAAACAATTTATAACACATACACAAAATCACCATATTGGAAGATGCTCTCCTTTTTTGCAAATGGCCGCCAATGTCAAATCTGTTTTGACATTTGTGGACAAGACAGATGCAAAATACAAGTGAAGAAGCCATTGAGCGATACATGAACTGATATTCTATTCTGAAGGCGGCGTGCCTCATCTCTCGTTTTGGCGATTTGGACTGGCCCGCAAGATCGCCCGATTTAACCGTTGCAGCCTTTTTGTCTGTTGTTTTTTGAAGTTCCGTGTTTACGTGAACAAGTTCGAGACTCTGGAAGCAATAACAACATTCGACACTAGTGCGAGAATCTGTCACACGAAGTTCTCGCTGAAGTGATGAAAAATGCCATAAACCGAACCCGTACGTCAATCAATTGTGACGGCGCCCATTTGGCCGATATCATCTTCTCGACTCGAGTTTTTCATTTAAAGAAAAAAAAGAGAGCCAACCAACATCGGATGGATGACTTCTTTTGTCCCGACCTGTAGAAATCAAACGACAATAAGGCTTAGGCCTATCGCGTTTTAGGCGGCCAGGTCACTGAAATAAAAAGTGATAGAATGGCTCGCGCTAAACATTCTAAGGAATTAAATGAAATAAATTGCACGACTGGATCGCACGTACTTGCTCGTATGTGCGGTCACATTGTCGAATAAAAAAAGTTATTCAATATTTTGATTCAATATTATGATATACAAAATTAATTTGACTTCTTAGATTTGTTTAAATATAAAATTTGACAGATATCCGACGAGCCGTTCCCCAGTCATATGGCAGGTACCGTTATTTTTAGGCCTAAAAATAAAATTTCAATTTCTCCTCTGGGGAATGCCAAAAGAATCACACACACCAAGTTTGATGATAATCGCTTAAGCCGTTTAACTTTTTTGGACTTCTCTATAATCGTAATGTAACGTTTGATTGTTATCTCATTTTTTTAATATTCACGAATCCAAAACTTGCCTTATAGTCCCTATAATCGCAAGTAAAAATAGTGTCTGATAATAAAAAAGGATGAAACCGTAACATTTATTGGAAATAAATTTGGTAAAAGCCATAAAATTGAATTTTTGCCATCCAAATACACGCAAGAACTAAAATCATTGCGAAATCAGCGAAATAAGGCTTGGAAGACTTATATAAAAACATTGTTACCATCTCATTACAACCTCTACATTTCATTATTTGATGAATTTAAAACCCGTTCTAATATTTTGTATACAAATCATATAAATAAAATGGGATGCTCCCTGAAACACGACTCCAAGAGCTTTTGGAAATTTGTTAACACCAAGAAAAATTCGGATGGCTACCCAACAAACTTCATATATGCCAGCTGCTTAATACAAAACGCAACTGAAGTATGCAATGCCTTTTCTTTTCTATCAACTTTCAAAAGTTCCTTAATGAGTCTTTGGCAAGTGTTGATGAAGAATATTTTAAATACTTAAGTAATTGTCCCCAAGTACAATGTACTTGTACATAATAGCATCTGCGTTAAACATTAAACAATCCTGCACTTACTCTCATCTCTAAAATATGATTATTCTACTGAAACAGATGGTATTCACCCAGTAATATTAAAGAAATGTAACGATTTAGCCAAACCTCGCGAATATTTATTCAGGCTCTCTCTACGGTCTGGTAAATTTCCTTCCTTATCGAAGAAATCCTTCATCATTCCTGTATTTAAAATGAGAGAAAAGACTGACATTCTTAACTATATACAGACCAATTTCCAAACTGTCATGTATTCCTTACCCAAGGTCTCCATTGGAAATATTCCACCTTTTCTTAATACATGGATCGCATCCTACCTTATTAATAGATCTTATCAAGTGGAATTTCGAAATTCCTTGTCCTTTTCTATTTATTCTTGTAATAAATGATGTAACACCGTGTATTCATCACAGTGAGATTCTTATATTTGCCGACGATATGAAGGTCTTCAAAACTATTAAATCTGCAAATGATAATATTCTTCTGCAAACCGATATTGACAGGTTCGGTACTTGGTGTTGAAAAAATAGTTTAATTCTAAATGCTATTAAATGTACATTAAAAAAAACAATAGGTTCTTTCTGTGGTTCTGTGTCGTGTCTTTACTTTTAATGACATAGGTGTTTGTTTACCTTAGTTCCAATCTTGAGTTTACGGAACACATTAATTCCATAGTGAAAAAGGCCAATTCGATGCTTGGGTTCATTAAACGATGGGCTAAAGAATTGAACGATTCTTATGTCACTCTCTTTCTCTGTATAACAGTCATGTGCGACCTCATCTTGAATACGTCTCACAATTCTGGACTCCCTATTATGACATTCATAGTACTCGTATTGAGGCCTTTCAACACAAATTCATCCGCTTTGCTTTAAAACTCCTACTTGGATGATATTTCCGACCTCCCTCATTATGAACATCGGATACAACTTTTGCAGATCCAACCTTTATCTCAAAGACGGGTTAACAATGACTTGGTATTAATTCACCAACTTATCAATAGCTTTATTGATGCCCGCAATTGCTTTGTGATATTGGTCTGAGTTACCGCGGTGCTTCTCATCACTTGGGCAATCTTCAATTAATGCTTGTTGCTCAGCACAGAACCAACTATGGATTAAATGAACCCTCACAAGAATGAGTAAGCTTGTTAATAATAATGCCAGTGTATTTGTTTTCAATAGGTATTAATTAAATAAAATTAAAATCAATTTTACGAACCGGTGCTCCACTCGTATAAATGTGTAATATATTGTGATGTGGCAACGAAATGATTAGATATTCGGAGGATAAATTTTTGTAAACTAAGTCAGTTTTATTTTCTAAAGTGGAATTGTTAACAACTGGAAGCGTTAGAAAAAGTGATTGAATTGAGATTATTTAGGATGTGTTGAATTATAAAACGTATTTGAATTGTGAATAAGTGGAATAAGTTAAATTTGCTATTATTTAAACTGAAAGACGTTGTGTTTCATAAAGTAAAGAGATTTGTTGTATTATTTTGGAATTTTGATTGAGTTTTATTTGTCGAACCCCAGGCCAAAACTTCACATTGGTGTCAGAAATTGGGGATAAAACTCAGTAAGTGGTAAAAAATTCCATAGTGACATTTTATAAAACAGTGTCGGTGACTCATATAATTGTGAAAGTGGAATTTTCCAGAAACTATTGAACTGAATGTGCTATAAAATTGGGAATAGTGAATATTTTTTGTTAAAAATAGTGTTTGAAAAAGATTTTTCTAGAAGAGATATTAAAATAAAACTGTCTGTGTCGCGAAAATTGTGTTTCGGTTATATAAAATGGGTCGCAAATTAGAACAATTGACAACAGCTGAGCTGAAAGAAGAATTAGGAAAAAGAAATCTTCAAACTTCGGAGCTGAAAAACAAACTATTGCTCCGGCTTCAGAATGCTATCACTCAGGATGGTGGCGACCAAAATACCATGTTGTTCGATGTTGAAGAACAAGGGAGAGAAAGCACAGTAAGTACAGCTGATGAAATGCCTGCTTTCCTGAAGTTGCTTCTGTCGAAATTCGATGCTCTGGAAAGTTCCTCGAAAAAACAACAGAACGTTCTCGAAGAACATAAGAACGTTCTCGAAAAACAAAAGAACGTTTTCGAAAAACAACATAACGTTCTTGAAAGTAAATTCGACAAACAAAAGATTGAGCAGAAGAATTCGTTGGAAATTCTCCAGCAGCAACTAAGCGAACAAAGGAACGTTCTCGATGACCAAAGGTTCTCGAAAGTAAATTCGACGAACAAAAGAATTCATTAGAAACTCTCCAGAAGCAACTAAGCCAAAGACTACAAATAGTAGATCAGAAATTTGAAGCCAAAATAGAAAGCTTAGAAGAAAAGTTCGGAAAGCAAGTAGAAAGTGTAAAACAACAGTACGAACAATTGGCAAAGGAGGTTGAATCTATGAGAAAGCAAATAACTTCGGGAATATTCGAGCGAAGCTATTTTCTCAACTTTTGAAAACATCACAAGTTGAGAAGGATTTTTCTCAATAGTTTCTACTTAGAGAGAAATATTATTACGTTTGATAGGAAAAGCTGAGGAATAGAAGTGTAATCATGAATAATTAGTGTTCTACGTTAGGATTTCCTGACAGATTTTGGAATGAAGAGAGATGTCTCCAGCAATAAAAATAAATGTGGAGATATACAAATAGATAAAGATTAACATACATTTTGTATATCTGTATAATGTGTTATGCAATAACATGCAGGTTGCAAGGCAACATGCCTGTCTTTGTAAAACTTACGATAAAATGTGTCAATACATATAAGATGTACAACTTAAAAAGGCATCTTTTAGCCAAGAAAATAAGGGAAGCATAGGTTTGAAAATGCATTCTAACCTTCCATGCTTTCCACAATATTTGAGAAGTGAAAACAATAATTAAATAAGAATTGCTGCGGTGCTTGAAAGTTTGAAAGTGTATAGCAGAACGTTAGTAAAAAGTGATTGAATTGAGATTAAATAAAAAGTGTTGAATTATAAAAACGTATTTGAATTGGGAATAAGTGGAATAAGTTAAATTTGCTGTTATTTAAACTAAAAGATGTTGTGTTTCATAAAATAAAGAGATTGGTTGTATTATTTTGGAATTTCGATTGTGTTTTATTTGTCGAACCCCAGGCCAAAACTTCACAATACAAATAATCAGACTAATTGAAAAGACTGTTTTATATCATCAACAAATTTTCAAAAGGAACTGGGACTAAAAATTTCAAACAGGGCCATGTCGGTAGATTGAGACTTGAAATATGAGTATGAGTTCCGTTATAAGAAATAATAATAAATATAAACATATTAAGAGATGCTAATCCAGGAACAACGTGCGGAAGTTTTACCAACAGATAAAAATAACGTGCTAGGGAAAAAAACCCGCACAGAAGCCTGTAGAAATAGGGATAGGGATACCACGTACTAGAGTCACAGTCGGTGCTGAGGGCATGTACGGACCATTTCTTCAGACTGTTAAACGGCGATGAACACCAAAATCCCGCTGTCAGGCAGAATGAACCATTCAACATGGACGATGAAAGACAAAACTTCCGTCCACCTGTCCAAAATGAAGTGAGGATAGCAATATCTAAACTAAAAAAACAACAAAGCTGCTGGACCCGACGGACTACCCGCCGAACTTTTTAAAGCGGCCGGAGATGACCTGGTGGAGTGAATACAACAACTCATCTCTAAAGTTTGGTCAGAAGATAGTATGCCTGATGAATGGAACCTCAGCATCATGTGCCCGATCCACAAGAAAGGAGACCCTCTAAACTGCGCCAACTATAGAGGAATAAGTCTCCTGAATATCGCCTACAAAATACTCTCTGCCGTACTATGTGAACGCCTGGAACCTTTCGTCAGCAACCTGATTGGCCCCTATCAGTGTGGTTTCAGACCAGGAAAGTCTACAATCGATCAAATGTTCACGCTACGGCAGATCCTGGAAACTACCCAAGAATTCCAAATCGATACCCACCACCTCTTTATCGATTTTAAGGCCGCGTACGATAGCATTTATAGAGACGAGCTATACAGAGCCATGTCTGGTTTTGGCATCACCACAAAACTTGTCCAACTGTGCAGGATGACGATGGAGAACTCTCGCTGCTCCGTCAAGGTTGGTACTGACCTGTGATGCGCTATCGTGCGATTTCTTCAACATAATACTTGAACAAATTATAAGAAACTCGCAAGTCAATTCGAACTCGAATTAGTACAAACAACCGAAAGCTTAGATTGACGGAAGCTTCCCAAAGTTTGTAAATTTGTATAAATACACGAGTAGATGGCATTAAGAGTTTAGTTTATTTTCAAAAATGGAATTGTTAACAATTGGAAGCGTTAGTAAAAAGTGATTGAATTGAGATTAAATAAAACGTGTTGAAGTATACAAACGTATTTAAATTGTGAATAAGTGGAATAACTTAAACTTTCTGTTATTTAAACTGAAAGACGTTGTTTTTCATAAAATAAAGAATTTTGATTGAGTTTTATTTGTAGAACCCTAGGCCAAACCTTCACATTGGTGTCAGAACTTCGGGATAAAATTCAGTATAGTGCTAGAAAATTCCATAGAGCCATTTTCTTAAAAAGTGTTTTGTGTTTGAAACGGTTATTACAGTGAAACCTTCCAGAGATATTTTGTGTAATTATATTCAGTGACTCATATACATAATTCTAAAAGTGGAATTTTACAGAAACTATTTAACTGATTGTGCTATAAAATTGTGAAAAGCGGATATTTATGAAAAAAAAAGTTTTTGAAAAAGATTTTTCTAGAAGAGACATTAAAATAAATTTTACTTTGTTGCGAAAATTGTATTTCGGTTACATAAAATGGGTCGCAAAGTAGAACAATCCGATTTCAGAATGCTATTACTCAGGATGGTGGAAAACCTGATACCATGTTGTTCGATGTTGAGGAACCAGAGAGAGAGAATGCACAGTAAGTACAACCGATTAAATGCCTGCTTTCATGAAGTTGCTTCTGTCGAAATTCGAAGAGCAAAATAACGTTTCCGAAAGCAAATTTGATGGTCTCGAAAACAATCTCGATGCACAGGAAGTTCTCTTCGACTTCAAAAAATCGACTTTAGGAAATCAAAGCGAAAATAGAAAACTTGGAAGAAAAGTTCGGAAATGTTGAGCAACAGTACGTACATCTGGCTAAGGAATTTGATTCTTTGAAGAAGCAGAAAGTTCGGAATTATTCAAGCGACAGCCCACGACGAAAGGAAATGCAACCTCCTATCTTCATGGCCAATTTAAAAGAGGTAGTTTGAAGCTGTCGAGTTGGCGATCAACTGGGACAATGATGATAAGTCAATTACTCTTACGCTTGCTGAGAGGAAGAGCTGCCGAATTGCTGCACACTATCGCTTAAGACAAACATCGCGATTATGCTGGGCAATCGAGATGAAGGTTTAGTGACGACCATTGCGGATGGAAATATAAAAATGGCTGTAAGAATGGCTTGTAAGAAAACGTTTGTCCTGACAAAGGAAGCAGCAGACCAAGCTTGGCGGAGCTGAGGCTGGTTGATGGATTCGACGCCCCCTAGATCATCAACACAGTATCTCGAACTAAACGCTGCACCAAGAGCTTGACAGAGCCAACAGGAAATGTGTGGCCACTATAGACAAGGGTGCCACAGCCTCTATAATCAGAAGAGACCCTGTTCAGACGCTCTGGCTACATAAAACCAAGTATACGGGCAGGTATTTCTTAAGATACAACAAGCAGGGTTGACTTTCTGACATGTATTCTTGGTAACCGAAATATGCGACGAATGCATCATAGGAGTGGATTTCAAGAAGGCGCATGAAGTATTCGTAGACATTTGAATGTAGGTGTTAAGGTACCGAACCGTTAAAATCATTATTGTATACGGAAACGAAAACGCTCTGAATCTTGGGGCGAGTTTGCTGATATATTTGCATCGCAGAACTATGTTCGAACAAACTTAGTACAGCAACGCATAGACACCGGAGACAGCAGACCAATCCGACAACCTGCTGGAAATCTTCCATTGGCAAAACAGATGGAAGTCGACGAGATGATATCGACAATGGAGAAAGAAGGTCTAATCGAAAACTCAAAAAGTCTTTATGGTCTACCGGAATGCGATCCATAGTACAACTGGATACATTCCCTATGAAATTGTATTTGGACGAACTGCCCGGCTTCCCAGTGAGCTAAAATTCGGATTTCCTATTGAAGACCCAAAATGCGAAGAGAACTGTTGGATATTAGGGAAATGATCAACGACATACACCAGAGAAAAAGAAGCAACATACAAATTGCGAGTGACGGCATTAAGACAAGATACGATGCCAGAGCAACAGCACCTGAATTCGACGAAGATGATCTTGTATGGCTTTACAACCAAAATCGCAGAAAGAAATAAAAATTGTCCATGTGGATCGCCTGCATCGTTACGACGGAAACAATGGTGATGTGCTTGTTCAGGACGAAAATTAGAGGGGACAGTGTGATACATTGTGTACAACAGCCATTTTTAATACAACACCAACATTATTGTGTACAACAAACATGCTCCAAGTATGCTGCATATTTGCAATATGTTTCACTGAGTACTAATTCGAACTAAAATTAGTACAAATAACCGAAAGCTTAGATTGTGCCGGAACAAGACGGAAGCTTCCAGAAGTTTGTAAATTTGTATAAATACACGAGTAGATGTCATTAAAAGTTTAGTTTATTTTCAAAAGTGGAATTGTTAACAACTGGAAGCGTTAGTAAGAAGTTGAAGTATAAAAACGTATTTAAATTGTCAATAAGTTGAATAAGTTAATTTTTCTATTATTTAAACCGAAAGACGTTGTTTTACATAAAATAAAGAGAATATTTTGGAATTTTGATTAAGTTTTATTTGTCGAACCCCAGACCAAAAGTTAACATTATACATAATTTAATGGCAGAAAGCAAGCTTTAACTCTATATAACTTTGGTTATAAAAACATAGTTTTTGTTGGTGTGTTGGATTTGGATTGCTAAGTAAAGGTTTTTTTGTTGAAAATCGGGAATGACAAATTCTGTAAGAGTAAATTTGTCTCAGTCAGTGATTCTCATATAGCCGCTTGGATGCGTCTTTATTCCTGCAGAATACACATATGATTTGAAATTATGAAATAAAAAATTGTTTACTAGCGACTAGCTATCTTTAAAATGTCCTATTAGTATTAACCCTTGTTTAGTCCAACATTATACATTCATCTCAATTATTATTAACTTTAATGCACTTTTGATGAGCTTTTGATCGGAGAAAGAAGTTTGCTCTGAGCCTACTATCAAAGAATCAGAAGTGCAAAAGAAGTATTCTCGGTTAATTGTTATATTCCATACCTTCCAAATGCGATGGTCAGTTATATCTCCAATAAGAACAAAACCCGATCAATAAGGACCTTGGCACCATCACCATGAACCAAATTAAACTTTACATTTTCTTTTTATAAAAACTTGGCAGTGAACCTAATTCCGTCTAGGTACTGGTGTCCTACCTAACAACCAACCCCTCTAAATTGTAATCACAACAACCGCAGATGTTCTACACTGCATTTTTTCATAAAAAAGCCACATTCATTTAAAAAGACATTTTCTCCTTCCTCCGCTCCGATGCCATGATGGTGAAAGGCGCACGCTAATCTCAGCAGAAGTTTTTTCTCGATTTTCATCATGAGAGCTCACCAACTGTTGTTAGTTAACTTGGCTATGTCTTCATCGGATGCAGCCTTCAGCAGTCTCGTTTGCTCTATTCAAATGTTGCTTCAATGAAATTACTTTTCGATATTGCCACCCAACAAAATCAGCAGTGGTACCAGAAGGTACCATAGTAAACTCTGCCGGCAGCGAAATGGCTTGTTCCCTCGAAGAAGCTCCCCTTTTCACAAAATCAGCTTATAATACTAATACAATCTTCGCTTCTTCGTTACGGAACGAAAAAGTTATACTCTTATTTTGTGTACATTCGCGAAAGGTTTTTCTTACTTCACTCTGCTTAGCCCATCAAGTCGCATCCTTTTTAGAAAGTTAAAATCCAAAAAAAGCGGAACAAAATCATTTTCAAAGGTGCAACAACACACTTGGAAGAGATTATATTATATTTTCATAATTTCTTCACATACCTATCCTTCTTCACGCTTATGTGCAAAATTCACATTTGGTTAGGAAAATTCAATCTTTTCCATTGCACACTTCCCTTTTTCCTAGTATGTAAAAAAAAGAAATAACAAGCAGCGGGGAAAATATACCTCCCATATGACACGGATAGTATAGTATCCAAACAAAAAACCGGAAGAGCATAAAAAAGGAGTACCAATAAAACAAGATGACGATGCAGGACGTGGTTAGCAAAAAAAGATGAAATAGCGGAACTTGGGTAACCTAATTTTTTTTATTACAATCAGGTGCACACAACCATAAATGTTGTGGGGTAGATACCAAAAGGATAACAACGTTCTGTTAGGCTTGTGGAATGTAGGTGGATAGGCAAAAATCCTGAAAATGATTTTTGTTTGTAATGCACCTCTAGTAGTTCTCCTTACAAAGTAAACTTGTCTCAGCTTCCCCACTCTCTTTATCTATGCACTGTGTATTACAAGTGTGTTTTCTCAAATTTGAGTTGAGCCTTAAGGATACGGGGTTAGGGTCTTAGGGATGACTTTTGAGAATGAGATGGATATGCATGAGATTCAACAACAAAGTGAAGTGTTTGTGGTGTTTACTCTTGCTCATTGAGAGAGAAAAGGTGGTGGAAGAGCAGAGAAGTTGTGTTCGGTGAAGCGTGTTGGTATGGATGACATAAAGATCTACTCATGACTCAGGTCATAGGCATAACATTTATAGATATACATTATTTGAGAAAGAATAAGTATTTAACATTACAGATATATAGGTTAGAGTGGGCCGAAAAAAACTTTTTTTTTTGAATTTCAAATCGTAATAGCGCGGAAAACTTGCGAATCGGGAAGACTTAAAACGATTTGAAGAAATTTTCAAAATCGGTTCATATCTTCCGATCGCGCATGGGCTCTGAAGTTTGGATATTTTTTTTTGAAAAAATGGTATTAAAAAAAAAATAAATACCCCACCGTCTTAATTTTTGAGTATAATAGTTTCAAGCGACTCGCTTAGAGCCAAATATTAAGTGGAAAAAATAATGGTTCAAATTTTTCAAGGGCTTCGTTCGCGCTAAAACGTCAAAATTGATGAAATTTCGAAAAAAGTGATTTTTTTTTATTTAAAGAAAAATAATACTTACAAATTTCATTCTTAGTGCCTGGTTACCATTGAAAAAAGGTTTACAATTAAGAAATAAATTCAATTAAACCATAAATAATAATTTTAAGGAACGAATATTTTATTGAAAGAAATAAGTTTTGTTTAAGCGTTTTATCAAAGTTATGATTTTATTATATTCAATGTTGAACGATTCATTTTCATTCCTTTGAGCTGCAGGAACTTTAAATTCTTTCTTATGCGATTTTTTTTTTATTTGGCATGGCTGCTCTTGACATCAAGGTTGTTCTTATAAAACCATCTCTGTTCTCTACCCCGCAAACTTTCGAAGAGGTTTCAGAAACGAGTTTTACGCAACGTTCAACTGCCTGCGTGTGAACTGGGAAATCAGTTTTCAATTTTGGGACTGAGCCACTTATAATATACGAAGTTATTTCCGCATTACTTATAGTTTGCAACAAAGGGGGAGATGAAAAATCAAAATCCACCAAATCGATAATTTCTGTGTAGTTTTGGGCGTTGAAATTCAGTTTGGGTGGCTTGTAACTTCTTATCACATTTCTATTCCGGTCCATCTGCCTTGCCTTCAAAATCCGTCGAAGTCCGAGTTCTCTTGTTTGTTTTTCATTATCTAATGCCATGGCTAGCATTAGATGTTCAGGGTGTGCGAAGAATCCGGTTCCTCGATTACACTATTGACAATATTGCGTAAATCTTTAGAGAGGTACCTTGAAGATTGTATCGATTGGTAAACAAGTTTTGGCCCTTTTGTCAAGTTTTTACTTGTTTTAATTTTGAACCACATTGGCATGCATGAGTTTAAAATAAATAAAACTATATCTTGGAGTTGTTGCGTTGGAAATTCCTTCTTAAGAATTTTTATGAAAAAAAATCAATGTAAGCATTATATTTTGGTGAACAAAAAATTTAATATGGTGGGCTAAAAACAGTACCTCCGATAAGACCGTTTTTTTCTTCAACTTTCTCGAAAACTGGTGATCCGATTTCTATCAAAATTGATATTCAAGAAAATGTAGGTAGCCTAAGTAATTTCGCATTTATTAATTTTTTTTCGGAAACTTTTTTTTTGTATTTTTAATAATTTAAAATTTTTTTTAATTTTGAAAGATCAATGTTTTAAAAACGGGTAAGTGAATTTTTTTACAATTTGTTTTTAAATGCATGTTATTTTTGTGCTTAACTTTGTATTCTTGAATTATTTGTTTTAAATCGTTTTATTTAAAAACCGCTCCTACGATTTTGAAAAAAAAAATTCACACGTTTTTACATTTCTTAAAGAAATAAAATGGATTTTAAATTAATTCACTCAATACAATTTAACGTAATTTATCCGAACAATCAAAAGTCACAAAAATCGAATAAATGCTCTGATGTTAACCTTAATTTTCTTAAATTTTATTCTACAATGTGACCGCATATATGAGCAAGTACGTGCGATCCAGTCGTGCAATTTATTTTCTTCTATACCCGTTTCGCATTTCATATGATACATGCTCAGACTCGGGGAGAGTACGATAACTGTGGCGCCACGATTTGATAACTGATTTTTAAGGGGGGCCTATTTCGCCCCGTTTAGGCAGTTTAGGCAGGAAGGGGCAGTTTTATAAAAAAAATTACTTAAAATAAAAAAAAACAATTATTTGATAACAACGACAACACCAGCAATTAAGTGGTCAGTGGTAAATCATTTGAGTCAATAGTTTTTGAAAAAATTTACTTTAAACTCAAAATTAAAAAAAAACAACATTAAAAGTAGCATTTATCAGCATTTTTTTCAAAATTAAATACAGGTTTGACTTAAAAGGTTTTGTACCAACACTTATTTTTGATCAAACAGTGAAAACCTGATGCCTTTTGGTCTTCTTCTTTTCGAGAAAATTGAAAATTAGAAAACCATCTTTTTCATAGATATTTTTTAAAAACGTACACTTGTTTGGATACAATTGAGTTAGGTTGACAGAATCGAATATTGACAGTATTTTATTTGATTCAATTAAGTGTTATCATTCAAAACCTTTGTTTGAACGATATAAGAGGCCAATAGGTAAACGAATAAATAAATTACTCCTTAAAAGTGCAATTCAGCAAGTCATTTAGAGTTACCCAGAATGCACCACGAGAAAGTAGGCTTGCATTGCATTCCACGTCAAAGTCAGTCAATCAGTTAGTCAGTTTGTGAGTATGTTAAGTCAGTTAGTCAGTTAGGATTGGTTTCTTATAAGGGTTTGAAAAATGAAAGTCAATTTCGTCAGTAAAGTCATTACTTGTATCGTCCTTAATGTCGGGTTCTTTGAGTCCGTCTAGTTCTTCTTTTATAGCAAGGAGTCGTTGTTGTTTTAAAGGTATTAAATTAATGTTCTATGTCTTCACTTTGAACGGTGGGAGGTCAAGGTCCTTAAAGGGCTAACTATAATGGTCGGTAGCTAACGCAAGCTCATATCAAAACCGACCGAAACGTTCCAATCCGTTTGTCGAATGAGCACGTCTACACATAATGGACGAAATTCCGCGGACGGAACGCGCTCTTGAGCGCACTTTACGTCCGTAAGTAGAACTCATCGAAACTTGACGAAACGGAGCAATCCGTCATTTAGAGCACAAGATACGAATTGCGTGTTCTCTCTCATTTACGGACGGGCCCGTCCGCACCATTCCAACCATTATAGTTCAGCCTTAAATTGTAGTGTCCTGCAATTTGCACACCATTGACAAAACCTGGATACAATTTTTTTACATCGATTAAAAATTCAGAGCCCAAATCGTCTTTGTACTCTCTTTCAAGACAATTTTTTTAGATAAAAAAAGTGCCATGTACTAATAAAGGTGAGTTAATGTCCCTCGCAAAATTGTTTTATTCGTTTATTGTCGTTTATTGTGTTAGTTGGGTCTGTTTCGTCGACAAATTGCCCTTTACTTTAGTTCGGTGGTTTGATGAACCACAGGTCCAGGGAACATTTGCTCAACACCTTGATACTGTCGCGCGATGTCTGTACAAACAAGTAAATGCTATTTTTAATACTGAAAAGTAATAAATAAAAAAATGGGCACGACTGGGTCGCACGTACTTGCTCTTATGTGCATAATTACATTGGAAAGCAAGATCTTTGACAGAAACAATTAACATTTACTTTCAAAATAACTTATAAACTTATAAATAGTATTAAAATCACAATACTAACGGTTTTTAGTAAAAATGAAGTATGCCATCACATGTCTTAAAGAACAAGGAATTTTAGAAAAAAAAAGTATTTCGAAAATTGTAGAAACGTTTTTGATAAAATCCTGTTTTTTATTTTTAGTTTTTTTGAAAAAAAATTTTAATTTTATTAATTTAAACCTGATTTTAAAATAAAAAAAATTGTTGATAAGTTTTAAGAAAATTGAATTTTCAAGTAAAAAAAATTCTAAAATTAATCAAAAATAGAAAAAAAAATTATTCAAAATGTTTGCATGTAGAATTAATTTGGATATTTAGATCTTTTCAAACCTAAAATTTTATTGAAATCCAGGGAGCCGTTACCGAGAAAGTCGAAAATTTGAAAAACCGTTATATGAAAAGTACCGTTAATAGACTTTTCCGGAAAATTTGATTCCAATTAGCTGATAGCTACTACCAACAGAAAAAATCTCAAAAAATTTCATAAAAAAATAAGCTTTTCCTTAATCGTTATATGGAAGGTACCGTTATTTTCAGCCCTTAAAAATAAAATTTCAATTTCCCCTCTGAGGAATGCCAAGAGATGCACACATACAAAATTTGAAGGCAATCGCTTGACCCGTTTAGACAGACAGACAGACGGACATTTTTGTTCAATGACTTTTTTATGCTTCTCCATGATTGTAAAGTCATGTTTGATTGTTATCGAACATTTTTCTATATTCACAAATCCCAAACTTGCCTTGTAGTCCCTGTAATCGCAAGTAAAAATGTTATAATACACATTCTATTAATTAATTGAAATACCGTGTTAGTTAGAATTTTGATAATAAAGGAGATGAGCAGGTCAAGTACCTACTTCCACCCGACATTGATGACCATGGAAAGAAGTGCCAATCGAAGGGTTATTGTATTTCTACAATTTTGTCAAGAAGAAGAGAAGTTGAATTTTTGATGGGAATGAGCCCAACTTCCTCCAAAACGCGATGGCTTTTTCTTTGGTTGAGGTTAATTCCCCGAAAGAACAAAAAAATTGAAAAATCAACAAGTTTAGGATGAAGTAATGGATGTTTAACTTGTGTCGTTAGAAAAAAAATTCAAACGCGCGTCGCAATTCCCTCCTCTTATATGTATGTCCAGTCCACAATACCTTTGTGCTTAGCTGCCTCTTCCTTATCTAATGCAGGCATTGTATGAACATCATAAAATGTCTGCCTCATATAGATAAGGGCATCTGAGTTTGTCTTATTGTGCTGAATTTTTGAATATATTACTTTCTCGATGGGAAAACAAAGCCGTGTTGTTCGGCTAAAATAGAATCCCAGGTACGTCCGAAATTGGGCTCAAGGGTGAACTGATAAGCATTTCTTGCAAGACGGGTATTGCGGGAGAAACTTCTAAGGGGAGGAATGCAGCTGGCTACTTCCAATGAACATTTTTTATAAAAGAAAAGATAAAATAAGGAAAAACACGAAACATTGCATCGGTGTTCGAGAGGGGCAATTGTTTCAGTGGCAGTTCTATTTCCATCAATCTTAACGCTCGATTTTGTATTCTATCAAGCAGGTGAAGCGATGCTTGCGAAGCACCTGCCCAGAGGTGGGAGTTATACTCGGGTTTAGGGCGTATAAACGCTTTATAAATTGTGGCCAGATCAGATGGGGAAAAATACTTCTTACACCGATACAGAAAACCTAAGCATTTGGCAGCATTCTTAGCGATCTCAAATATATGGTCGTTCCAACGGAGGTCGTCGTTGACACACATACCGAGTACTGAGAACTTTTCGGTTTCTTCGATGTAAGTGCCATTCATGGACAATGGCATTGGGGGTATGTTTAGCTTTAACGACAGAAGATAGCATTGAGTTTTCGAAGCATTAAACTCCAGACGATTCCTATTACCCCATTTGACAATGCTGTATAAATCGGAGTTTAATGAGCTTGACATACGGCACCGTTGCAATTGTACGTCCGAAGGCGAAGGACGTGAATTATCGAACGAATATGAAAAGCTGAGGGTAGAGTCGTCAGCAAAACAGTTAAGTGGATTAGAAGTAACAGACAGAAGATCATTTATAAAAATGAGGAAGAGTCGGAGACAGAACAGAACCCTGGGGCTCACCAGCATTTATTTTATGGAATCAGACTTGAATCCGTCCAATACAACTTGTATTGAACGGTCCAGAAGATAGCTTCTAATCCAACGAACATGAGTAACATCGATCCCCAAAGCACGCATTTTCGATAAGAGAGCTTCATGCCAAACTCTATCAAATGCCTTGCAGATATCAAGAGCAATAATCTTATATTCACCAAAGCGATGTAAAGATTTGTTCCACTGTTCGGTGAGATATGCCATCAGATCACCAGTGGAACGGTTGCTGCGGAAGCCATACTGACGGTCAATTGAGAAGCTTACGATCTTCAAGATATTCTGATCTGCAAGCATACAAAACCAATGTTAATCGACACCTCCTGTCCTTCCCATCCCTATCTTTCTAATGCCCACGCAGTGTGCTCAACATTAAGAGGGAAAAAATAGTCCCTTGTGCGTGTGCTAGTTATAAAAAAAAATGCCTTCTTGTACTTTTACGTGGTAGTAGTAACAAGTGGCATCCATAATGGCCATTTGGTTTTTTGACAGCATCAAAGTAAATGTCACCTAGCATTCGTTTTAATTTCTGTTCTCCATCAGTATTATTAGAAATAAGATTATTTTTATGGTTTATATAAAATGATTTGTCTTCAATACGATGGTGTTATTTTTTAATTGAAATATTTGATTTACATTATTTTCGATAGATCACGCTGTAAGAACACACCTGTGTTTTTAATTTTGTGTGCATTTTTGAACATTTTCAAATCTGTTTCGTTTGAACCAGAGTTAATTTTCATTTTTCTTGTGTTTTCATTTTCATTTATTTTTACGGAGTCTGAAAATGGGTTTACACAGTCATTGCCAAGTAGAAGCCGGGTGACAGTGCGGATTCTCTCTTGTGGATCTGTGATTGATTTAAGCGGACATGAGCATGATGTTGCGCTTGAAAATTTAATTTGTTTTTAAATTTTATAATTGCTTAAAGGTGTTTTGTTGTTGGTAATTTCTTCAGGTGAAGTTTCGCTGAGTTTTTGTTTGTCAGTCATATGACCTTAGATTAATTGAAGGTCAGATCCGAAGCGACCTTATATTAATTTTATTTAGTAGAATTATGTGAATTTTACCTTGGCAGTTGCAGATATGTAGAGTGTACTTTTTTGTCAATCGACTGGGGCACTTTTTAGCTTAAAAAACTATAATTAACACTGCTTTTACGACAGAGTTGCCAGCCAATATATCATGTTTAAATGTTGTCACGATTTTTTTTTTGAATATGCATGAATCGTAAGCTTTTCCATATATATAGGTATACGTATATAGTACCTTCATCACAAGTACAAATTTTAACCAAGGGAACCTATTATATAAAGAACTTGATAATCGAGGGCTGATTCAGGATAGATCGGCGGTTCCGTTGATCTACCACGTCAGCCGCAGTCGATAGACGGCTCCTCTACGACCGAGACATAGTCGCTGGGAGCGAAGCAGAGTGCCTCGGTTTTAGTAGGGCCGTGCCCGACCGGGATCGTGGGGAAGCCCTTGATCAGGTCCACCAATTCTGGTGGCTTAGTTAAAACAAATATTTTCAGTCGACATAGACGATAATTCGCCTATGGTCGACTTACATATATCATAGGTATCTTTTAGTTAGGTAGAGCAGTTGCGGCGGCACAAAAAAATATAAAAACACAAAAATTCAACAAAAAAAATATAAAAATACAAATAAAGCTTGCTGTGGCTAATGCTTATTTTAAGTATTTTAGGTTTATTTTAAGTTTATCTTTAGTTTATTTTAAGTTAATTATAAGTAGCGTAAGATAAACCGATAAAGTTAACCCAGTTTTTTTATTTCATTTTCTGGGTGAAAAATAAAACCCACTATATAAGATAAATTTAAGTTATTTTTAGGCCGAAAGGCAATTAAAATTAAGTTAGAGATTAATTTAGAGCGCCCGCATAGGGCCAGTAAGTTAATTAGTTTTAGCTAGTTTTAAGATCTTTGTCTAGCATTTAAATAGATATAAGTTAAAGCTTAATAAAAAATCATTAAAAAAAAGGACTTGTGCTGACTATGTGAATCCTTACTTCATCCGCTACAAGACAGAGGAAACTAACAAAATAATGCGACTTTGATTTATAATTAAGTCAGATATTTAACAAATTACACATTGCAATATACATACATAAATAAATACTCCTTAGGATTATTGTCAATAAAAATTACTGTAGAAGTAAGTAAGTACACATTGTTTTCAAAAGTGGTTTCTAACGTAAGTAACAAGCTTTTCAGGACCCGATATTAATTGATGTTTTTAGTTTTATTTTTTTAATTTTAGATTTTTTTTTTTAATTAGGTATATTATTTAAGTGTACATAAACGACATAACAACATTTATAAATTGAATGAATAATATGCAGTTCTCATGGTGATAATGTAATTATATTATTTTCAAAATAAAATATCGATTTCAAGACTCGTTCTTCAAATGACATGCAAGCATAGATTGGAATATGATTTTTAAAGAATTTCAACGTTTGTAAGGGTTCCATTACGTGGTTCGGATGCGTCTCGTCGCTGTCCGAAATATCAAATGAAATTTGATGAACTTCGCTGGTAATCCCTAAGACGTATATACCTGTACGGCTAGTGTTGGCAATTGCAATTGCTGCTTTCCAATGATAGCTCACGTTAATCACTGTATGAAAAAGAAGCCTTACAGCGATTTTTTTCCGTAGCCGGCAGGAGTTTTGTCAAAATCCAAAGTAAAAAAAAGTAGAAACAAACTATCAAACAAAAAACAGAACAAGAAGGAAAAACAAAAGTCCTTTTCAAATGTTGAATGAAGTCTTTGTATTGTTTTTGCTTAAAAGGGATCTGCAAAAGTACCCATCGTTTTATAAGGACACAACACAATTCGACGTATCCTTATTATCTTCTGACTACAAATATCCATTGGCTTCAGAAAAGTATATGTTTCATGGGAGGGTATAGGGAAAGTAGCCCACCACATCTATCATGCAGTTTGGAAATCGATTAGAAATTTTGAAACAAACGTGAAAATATTGTAAATTGATTTTCGTGAGAGATTTAGGTTTTATTGTTGTCACACAATACATTTTAAAATAGTAGCCCTAAGGTTCCAGTAAATTATATACATATGTATATAATATAAGCTATGTATAAAGTGTAATGAAGTTATACCTGTCCTTTGCATATATCGGTGCGTTTAAGCTAAATAGTGCATGTGCTGATGTTTCTGAATGTGATGTGATTTATTTTTTTGAAGAGAACTCAATTCGTTCTATGGTGGGATGTCAGTTTTTTTGTCTTCTTAGCATATGGATGAATTAAAGTTTAAATCAATTTTAAATTGATTCAATTCAGTTCTAAATATAATATTGACAAAATATAATTATGTTTGGTTGCAAGCATTTTTAAACAATTTTTCCTTTGTACCAAGTTGACGGCGAAATATGTAAAGTCCTTGATCTTAACTTTAGATAGTTTGTTTTGATTGTCAGTGAAAGTTTATCACAGTACTTTACCATATCTTGGCCAAAGCAAGATATCTTAGAGCACATAAATTACTATTTCTGTTTATTAAAACACACAAGTTCTTTATTTTAGTTCAAATAACAACCTTACCTTGGGGTGGGGGTTAGTTATTCTTTTATTGAAATATTGCAAAAGAATTAATTACAAAATATGTAGTTTTATATATTTTTTTTTATTAATTTATATAATAGTCTTGGCGTGACAAATTATCTGCTATTGTTGAAGCGTTATTAGTGGTTATTTTTACGACATCTTCTATTGGAGAAACCACCTAGGACGAATTTCTAGAAATACATTTATGTCATTGCACAACAAATTAATTTCATTTTCGTTTGATCTTATGATGACTGCAGATCACCCTTAATGTGATAAATTATATTGTATTCGCTTTTGACCTTAGTGTTGTTACAGGTTGTCAAAAGTGAATTACGAATGGGAATTTTAAGGACTTCCTCAATTATGATCATCATCATCATCAACCAACTAGGTCCTCTAAATCATAATGTACAATCGATTAAGTGTGAGTTGGTGTAAACCTGCGTAGAGCTGAATCTTCAGGATTTCTAGAAGATTGAACATTGTGAAGATCAGTGGGGCTGAAAACTTTACGAATTTTGCTGACTCTTGACTTCACAAATTTGTCTCTCCAATTTTTACCCGTCTGTAAACTACTGCTGCGTAACCGTATCCGGAGGCGTCACAAAATCTAATTAGCTGAATGGGCGTGCTTGAATCCAGCGTGGAATTCTAACTTTATTGAGTTTTGAAACTGTCCCGAGTAGCTTGCTGAATTTTTGTTGTATTTTCTTATCTACTAGATCATCCCAGTCAATCTTCAGTACCCACAGGTCTTGGATCTAAATTTGGAGCAGCATAATGACGGGAGGTATCCAACCCATGGGATCATAAAGCGATATAGCTGCAGATAATAGGCCTCTTTTTCTGTATGTATTTATTTGTGTTTTGGAAAGGAAATACATCCTCTACTGTATTACAGAGTATTCCCAAGATTTTCATCGTTGAATCGCAAACTTTTTTATATGCACCAAGCTATTGTCCTCAACGTTTTTTCTGGTTTATTCGATGCCCATTTATTTAGAGATAGCTTTCCGGCTTCCAATGTAGTGGTGCTTTTAGCGATTTGCTCTTGGCATTTGGTGATGCTGTCCGCTCCGTGAATCAAGTCGTCCATGTTAATAGAATTCCGGATGATGTCGATAGTTTCCAGGTCTGGGGCCTTAGAGGGTTCAGCTATTTGACGGACCGTTCTGATGGCTTGTCATGGAGCACGATCCACTTCGCATGTCACAGTATTAAGAAAGTATTCACCTAAAGGTTCACTTTTATTTTTTCGCCAGATTATTCCAAAATTACTACGGTCTGATTCGGGTAACAGAAATTGGCAGAACATCTGTTGCATGTCGCTGGTGAATATGAGTTCGTATTATCGACTCTGATGGATGATATCCAATATGTTTCCAATATGTTTCCAATATAGTTTCGGTCCTGTGTAAATAAGCTGGTGGAGAGAGACACCGTTACTTGAAAGTGCACTAGCGTTAAAAACGTTCCCCCATTTAGTTGTGATAGAATCTTTGCAAATGATACTTATATATGCAATATAGCAAGCATTGCCCGACTCATCTCGTTGTTGGGAAACAGGAAATGGGGACATGTGATGAGACTTTAGATAATCAGCCATGAAATAATTTGACATCTTTTTGTGAATTTCATTCTTCTCCCATCGTCTTTCTTGTCCTATAAAAAACTTTACAGCCATGCTAAACGAGTTACCTAGGGCGGGGGCGTTGACCTTCCAAGGGATAGGGACGACATATATAAATTATCATCTTCATCAATGTTCTTCGTGCGGGCTGGCATATCCCAGAAATCTATTAAGTTTGTCTCGTACACCGAGAGGGTGGTGAAGACT
This sequence comes from Platycheirus rosarum, assembly GCA_963971375.1. Lineage (NCBI taxonomy): Eukaryota > Metazoa > Arthropoda > Insecta > Diptera > Syrphidae > Platycheirus > Platycheirus rosarum. The sequence continues at coordinate 17,982,343 of OZ020509.1, read as the reverse complement.
GTTTTTTTTCCTGAATTACTACCTGGGTCTCCAGGTACAATGCACCACCAAGATATGTATTTTGAAGCAAGAGTTCATCCTTTTCCTCCTCCAGTCCTGGTCGTAGAATTGTTGAATATACAGGTCTACCCAATAAAAACGGTATGTGGGCGGGCTTATTGAATTGAGGATCCGCAAGTTGTCGAATGAGGTCTTCCAAGCGATATGACTAGGCATACTGGGAAGAGATCCTGCAATGTATTTAACAACCAGAGCTTTTATATTAACGAATGGTAGGGCCGGATTATCAAGCTTGAGTTTAATGCTGGCAATAGGACGGACCCCCTACTCCTTTGACTTTTAGCAGAGTTCGTTTTTTTGGTAATCGCAATTTCTGCACTAAGTCTTCAGTAATGTTGTTTGCCTGACTGCTCTGATCTAGTAAGCAACGGATAGGGACATCTTCGTTATTATTTAAAAGTTTTGCAATGGCTGTAGTAAGGAGAACACTAGAGGATAATTCAGATTTATTATGGCATAGGTAAGTGCTGGGGTGGAATCGCGTAAGGTGATGTTGACTGTCGCTTTTGTGACTGTCGTTTTTGATTATCACCTTCTGGTTGCTCTGTGTAAAGTGATCGCAATTTTTTTTTATTTTATTGGCATCACTTACAATTCAGCCAGGAATGAAATGTTATTTTGGCTCTGATTTGTTCAATTTGTTTGTAAGTTGTCTCTCCAAGGTTCTGCATACTTTTAACGAAATATGTAAGTATATTATTATATTATTTCAAATGTCGATTTATATGCTAGATGGTAAATCCAGCAGCCGCAAAACATGAACAAAGGCTTCTTTAGTTAGACGAAAATTTTTCAAATATCTAAAAGAGATATGTAAAATATTTAACTAATAATTGTCAAACATTGTTCATAAAGGATTCATACATTGCGCTAGGAAGTTCCAGAATATTTGCTTTATTTCTAAGGTTGGTTCTGATCAGTTGGACTTTTTTATAATTATTTTCTGCATTTCTTACTCTGTTAGCGTTATTAAAAATTGCTAATGATGTAAACACTTCACTTTTATTTTAAATAATTTCTTTTAATTAAGAAACAATTTTATAACTTTAACTTTTATTTTTCAAGAATATCAAACCAACAATGCAAAATGTCAATAGAAAGTATCAAAGCGACACCTAAATAGCTGTCACTTAAAATTATCGCCAAAAAGCGATAGTCGTTTTGATAATCACCTTACATGGAGCAAAAGTATCGCTTTTGATTGTCAGCTATCAACTATCACCTTACGCGATTCCACCCCTGCTTGTTGCTGGAATTTCAGTATGTATTGAAACTGGCTGTGGATGCATTGCCATAATATGAGAGTTTTGGCAAATTTTACATTTTAGAAAATGTTTTGATCTGCACGGCGAGCGATAGTCAAAACGATGCATAGCGCAATATATGTAGATTTTGTAGTCTCGTAGGGCGCTGAGAAGAAAGACAAAAACGCCCCCAAAAACCAAAAACGAAATAAGGCCCCAAAAGTATATTAAGAATACAACAACAAAAAAATCTTTATTTTGGGATGTAATTTCACTTTTTGGGGCCTAATATAATTTTTTAAAATTGGAGTTATATTTCAGTATGAAAAAAGCCCCTAATATCAGAGAATGAAATAAGACCCCACAAAAAATATTATGTCGAATACAAAAATTGGAAATTAAAGCCACTTAGGCCAGTATAAGCATCGACTTTATTACCATTTACCATGTCCATGTTCATCCTACTAACTAACTAGTTTAGCCTAAGTGTGGTAGTTTTTTTATATTTTTTTTTAATTCTTTTATTTTTTCAAAAAATTGGGGTCTTATTTCATTTCGTTTTTGGGGTATTTTGTCATTTTTTGGTGCGTTCATAAAGAAAAATATTGTTTTATTTCATTATGAAAAAGGGCCCCATTTTTGGGGCCTTATTTCATTTTTGTTTTTGGGGCCTTTTTGTCTGAGGCCTTATTTCACAGCGCCATCTCGTAGTAAGGTTTCCCAATTTTGAGAGCTAAGAAATTGTGGACAATCTGCCACGTGGATATACATAATTGTTATTTTTCATTTGGACTCCTCATCGTCGAGTCGAACAACCGATCGAAAGTCCAATAAGACCGACGAAGTAAATCATCGACACGTTTGAATATTCTACACAAGCCAATCGCCCCGGAATTGCATTTAATATGACCGAAATAGATATGTACATACTTGTAAGATTATACACTAAATTAATTAAAAGTTCGTTTAGTTTAAGCACTTAGATTTTTTCAGAAAGACATAAATGGACCAATGGAACTTGAATAAATTCGGTTAGGGCGTTAATACATGCGCTAAATATATTCTTTGTATTGAATTCTTCTGTGCGCATTGCCTAGTCGTAGTGGGTACCAAAGCAATGTGCCTGTTAATTAAAAACGACTAAGTTCTTGGCAGAGTCTTATCCTCACCTACCGACGTTTTTGAATAAAAGCTAAAGCTATTCTAAAAGTATGCCTTCCTCGAGAATAACTATAAAGTGCAACTACATTTTTCCCTTTATTTCTTACGGTATTGATATGATATACAAGACCTTTGAACATTTCAAGAGATCTTAACTAAACGGTTTGAGTTTGACATTCTCGCATCCCGAAAAGTATAACTCCAAGGACTTGGACTTGGATGAAGAAACAAGCAGAACATTTCACATTTCATGTGCATAATTGTTCACATCTTAATTGATGGCGATAAGATACTTTTTGGAATGCAGTGGTGTAGTTTATTAGACAAGATTTAAGTTGTTAGATACGTAACAGCCTCTGCACGTAACTCCTCCCACCCTAGTTTGGAGAACAGGAAGATTGTTTAATCTCCACTGACATTATACGCCATTCGTACACTGGGGCGTATGAGCTTTATTTAATTTTTATTTAATTGATGAGTGTGTAAAACTTTTAATAGTTGCTCGATTAATTGATGTTTCATTTATTCTATAGTATACAATATATGATTATAAAATTACATTTTTTTTATTGTGTATACATAACAAAGCAATATGATTTAAATTTGAACATAAAATGTTTTCTTACTTTTGGAATTTATATCCTTGTTTCGTTAATAAATGTACATATGTGTTTAAATATTTTTTTTATAATTTATGTTGGTATGTGTAATGTATGAATTATTTTACTTGCATATGCAAGACGCATTTATATTTATTTAAATTCTATTTATCTATTCTATGCATTCTAGATACATGAAAGCTCTAAACTGAAATAATTGTTGTTTTATCTTTATAATACCATTTATATTCTATCCAATTGATATACAGTTTAAAAAATAATAATAATACATGTGCAAAGATAGTTATATAGATTCATCCTAGTTCATATTATTTTAAGGTAGAAAAGCAGTGCTCTCGCTTCATCAACTACTATGTAGTACACTGACAGTAATGTTACACCATTTCTGTTTCACAAAAGCAATGTAGAACATTTTTTACTTCACCAATGTTGTAGGCTGGAAATACTGGAAGAATGTATCATTACTTTTGTTTCACACTTTTTAACTACGTATGTGTGTTTATTGACTAAGCACAATTCACAAGAGATTCTTTATAAATTAAAAATATTCAAAGCAAAATGCAATTTTTCTATTCAGTAATAATTATTTATATGCTATTTCAAACAAAAAAAAAACATTTCTATGTTGTTTAAATGAAAATCAACAACTATTGTCAGTTTGACAGAATATTCAAATCTACATCTTAAATATTTATCATACAACACTTCCAGTGGAATTTGTGAAACAGAAAAATGTATCTGATGTAGCAAAAAAGCATTTATGTGGAATGTAGTTGATGTAGCTAATTTAGTTAATGAGAAACAGGCCCCAGGTGCTCTAAAGCAAATCATCAATATTTCCGTTTCTGTTTTCTTATTTTTTGCTTGTGTACTTTTCGTTTGTTTGTGCTTACAGTTATCATTAGTAACTGTATGCTCTATAAAACGAGGAGCAAGTTTATTTCGCCTATTGTCCCGTTCATATATTTTTTTAATTTTTTTTTCAAATACTGGAGGTTTTTCCCGATTTTTGTTTAGATGTTTTATGTTAATTTCTTTCCTATTCAAACTTCTTTTGTAAACTAAATCAGATAAAAATTTATAGTTTTGTATATGACTGCTTAAATACTGATTTGTGCTAAAGTTTTTTGCTTGTGGGAAAAAATCACTTTTGTTTATATGACCCGTTAAGATCTCAAAACAAGTGATGTATTTGGAACTCAAAACTATTTTGTTCCCTTTACGGAGGCACTCTGTCATAGGCGATATTGGCGAAATCCCTTATAAATTTTCGGTAGTATCCAAGAAGACCCAAAAAAGACTTAATTTGCTTGGGTGTTTTAGGTATGGGGAACCTTTGTATTACTTCGATCTTATCGGTATTTGGTTTTACACTATTTGACGTTACTAAATGGCTTAAAAACGCAACTTCCTTTGGCATAAACTCTGATTTATTCAATTGGAGTTTAAAATTTGCTTCTCTGAGTTTTTGAAAAACTTGTTCTAAGTTACAAATATGATCTTGCAAGGATGTTGAGTATAAGATGATGTCATATACGCTCAAATCCCTCCTTTTCTTCCACATTAAGGTGGTCAGATCGTATTAGTTCGTCTATTTTGAGTCTTCCTATATTTTCAGGTCTATTTACTGTGAAGTTCTAAACTTCAAAAATATTTTGTGAACTAACCATCTGAACCTTTAAAGGTTGCTCTACAACAAAGGTTTGTTTACAGTTAAGCAAGTTACTGTTAATGTTTTCAAATATATATTGCAAAACTCTACGTCAATTGGAAGGCGACAAATGATTTTACTTAAACCCGAGACGACATATTTCTTCGACATAATATTCGGTTTAAATTGAAGCACTATTTTTATGTTTTCGTTTTCCATTACAGAATTTTGTAAGTCTATTTTAAATCCTAGTTGCTTAAGTATTTCCGTACCTATGAGACCCTCAAAGTAATTGTGAAAATTGAATAGTAAAAATGAAAGTGGTTTATTTGTTTTTAGCTCAACGAGACCATTTAAAGTAATTTCTTTATTTATGAATTTAGTAGTAAAAACAGTTTTTATTCCTAAAGGGTCTATAATTTTAACATATTTAGCATCTACAACTTCTGGACGAATGAATGATTTATTGCTACCAGTATTTATAAGAAATTTTAGTTTATTTTTATTAATGCTTTCTATTAGAATGTATGGGGGCGAATTTGTATTAAAATTGTGTACATCAAGGTAATCTATTGATTCTCCGAGGCTAGTGATAGAAAATTTACATCATCTATAACACGGTTGGTTTCTGCAAAAGAATGAATTTGCTCAGGATTCTCGTTATAGGTTTGAGGATCACTCAAGATTTTATGATAATCATCAAAAACTTCAAAAAAAGAAAAGTTTTTTTTATACTATTTTTATTTTGTTTGATTGTATATTTAAAATTTTAATATTTCTTACATGTCACTTTTACAGTTGTCTCAAGAATGAATCCAGCGTCATTTATTATCTTTTAAAAGCTTTAGCATCATGACGATTGCTTGTGTACATATCATAGAGATAACGGATAATTCGAGTTAGAGGTGGTACATGCTATTCTCTTGCATGTACCACCTCTAATTCGAATTATGCGTTTTTACGTAAATATGTAAAGTGTGTAACTGCAACTATTTGAAAGCTTTCCTCGTTGGTTTATTGTAAATGATCGCCGTTAGGTATAGCAGAACATTTCACATTTTTGATGTGCATAATTGTTCACATCTTACTTGATGGCGATGAGGTACTTTTTGGAATGCAGTGGTGTAGTTTATTAGACAACATTTAAGTTGTAAGATACGTAACAGTCTCTGCATGTAACTCGCGCGGACAATTTGGAGCACGATCATTTTGAAGCTCATATCGTGCCACCTAAAACCTAGAATTATGTCTTGCTTGTTTTCGCTACATTAGTTTAAGTGCGCACCTCCACTGATCTGATTGTTGGTCATGCGTTGGTGTTAACAGTTAACTATCTGCATTAATTCCTTCTTATCTGACAAATGTTCAGTTAGGGAGTGTTGAAATTAAGACATATATTAAAATTAAAGTGTTTCTTAGCTAAGATGTTAGTTCGAGCGAACCTTATTCTTTGCTGCTTAACACACGGTACAAAAGAGGGTTTGATATGAAGCTTAGATCAGACGATTTGTATATATATACAAATAAAAGTTCTTCCAATAGGGACTTCCGAAATTTGACAGATGATAGCAGCAATCTAGTTGAAGCTGAATCTGTCAAATTGTTTTGTTTGTTTTGCCAAATCAAAATGGACGGATATAGCATTCAATAACACGTGGAAATTTTAAAATTGATTAATCAAAATGGATGTTCTGTTCGCGCAACACTTCGCGCACTTCGCCCCGGTACGGTCACAATAATCGTCCTACCGACACCGAAAGGACTATTCGCAGTGTGGTGACTAAATTTGAGTCCACTGGTTCAGTAAATAATCAGCCAACGCCCGTTCGTCGACGAAACGCAAGATCTGCCAAAAACTTCTCCGCTGCCTATGAGAGTTTGCAGGAGAATCCGAGGCAGTCAATTTCGCGTCGCTCACAAGAAGCCGTCCTTTTTTGTTGTCATGGAAAATTTGACACTTCAGATGCGCGCCACCAAGAGAAGTCGCGGCGGAGATAAAAACGATGTTATAGACGGTTAAAAATTTAAGTATATTTTTTAATACAGCATTTGTATTACAGCCGTGTGTAATACAGTAAATAATTCTTTTTAATATTCCATAAATATTTAAGACTGTATTACATTTTAATAGTTTTGTATTGATCTTTTGATTTGTAATACGAAAATGATTAAAATATAATCGAATGGATTGAAATATAATCCTTTAATATTAAAATTTAAACGAAGGGATTTTATATAAACCTTTAGAATTAAAATGTAATACTTACAAACCTTATTCATTCCTAATAGTAACCTTCGTTAAATTTGCTTTTATTATCAGTGTACTTAATTTTAATATTGTAGTATTAGATATAATTCCTTCGTATTATATTGCAACATGAATACATTATAATGTAACCCCAATAAATTAAAAAAATATACATGGTAATACCTTGTGTATTTACCTTTCTGGCAACTCTCATACTCATACTCTATTTCTCTTCATCTGTCACTTCTGTTCTGTTTCCTCTTTGACTTAGTTCAGACGTGTATTTTCCTTGTGCTACTTAAATAAAATCTTTAAATAACTAAACGATCCGCGTTTAATTTCAACAGGTTATGGGCCCAGTTTGTTTGAAATATACAAAAGTATAAAAGTAAAACTAATTTTTTTGCATTTAAGTCAATTTAAAAAGCCCTAACCTTTAAACATGAATCCGAATGTTTTACATCGTGTGCCGCCATTCAATGGTGAAAATTTTGTTTCATGGAAACCGCAAATGGAGGCGATCCTCCATAAAGCACGTTTGACTGGATACGTCAAAGGAACGCTGCAAAGACCTGCGGAGGCAGGAGCTGGACAGCAAGCGTGGGACGGCAAGGATATGGACGCGAAAGCGGAGCTCATCTTGGCACTGGAGCCAAACATAATTTTCTTGGTAAAACATAAACAATTTTCACATGATATTTGGAATCTTTTAGGCGAAATGTACGAAAGAAAAAGCCCTAGGCAAAAAAGCTGAGGAATTCAGACGCCTGATCAACACTAAAATGGAAGCTGCCCAAAGTATGGATGAATTCATTAGAGAATTCAAAGCCACAGTAAGCAGACTGCTTGAACTGGAAGCCACGCTCGACAAGGACTTGTTGGTGATAATACTTCTCGATGGACTTTCAGAAGAATATAAGGACGTACAGGCCGCATTTGATGCGCAAAGCAGCTATCCGGAGCTCGACACTGTCTGCACACGACTACTGGAGGTTAGCGACCGTAAGAAAGAGTCAACCACATCGACAAGCACAACACTTTATTCCAAAGGAAAGTACAAACCGAAAAAGTTTTTAAACTACAACAAGGAATTTATAAACTCGTTTCCATACGAATGTCGTAAGTGTGGAAAGAAAGGCCACAAAGCCAAAGATTTCTTTCGGAATAATGAAAGAGTTAAGGAAGTGCAATCAGTTGAAAAAGGTAATTTTAAATACGGGTTTACAGTGCAAGAGCAATCGGTGTTAAAAATTGCAACTGAAGAAGTATTTTGGTGTCTCGATTCTGATCAACCCGCTCCTTGTTTGATAACATAAATGTCACGACACAAAATTCATTTGGAAAATGAAAGTGCTACCTGTGAAACGTGTATCTGTGCAAAACAATCCATCAAGCCGTTCAGTGTAAGTGACGCCAAGCGAAGCAGCAGAAAACTGCAACTGATTCATTCGGACGTATGCGGGCCAATGCGTACCGAATCCTTGAGCAAGTCAGTATACTTTATAACATTTATTGACGACTTCACCCGACATATTTCAGTGCATTTCATGCGAAGAAAAAGTGAAACGCTTGAAAAGTTCAAAGCTTACAAAGCATTAGTAGAAAAGCAGTCAGCAAAACGGCATTGACCACGAATTTTCCGCGCATTATACCCCTCAACAAAACGGGATAGCCGAAAGAGCCAACAGAACGCTATTGGATATGGCCAGGTGTTTAAAAATTGAGGCAGATTTACCTAACATTCTATGGGCAGAATTAATATGCACGGCTGCCTTCATACGAAACAGGTGTCCAACAAAAATGAATGGAAACGCTACACCAGAAGAACTGTGGACAGGTAAAAAGCCGGATGTATCAAAGTTCAAATGCATTGGAACGAATGCTTACGTTCTGGACAAACGAAACAACATTTCTAAGTTTGATCCGAGGAGTACAGAACACAAGATTGTGGGATACGAAAACGAACATGGAACCTATAGACTCTGGAAACCGGAAACACGGCAGATCATTAAGAGCAGAGATGTGAAGTTCGTGGAAAATTCACCAGAAAACAAGGAGAAACGAAATGAAATCCAACCAAACTTTTACACTTTCACCACTGAACCATCGGCACTGAAAAACGAACACCAAGAACCTGAATCAGAAACTCTAGATGAAGCACCACCACCGACTCATTTTCCAAGCAGCTCTAAAACATCAACAGCTGATAGTGAAGAAACCTACAACGTAAAAACCGATCCTACGACCTTGAAACAGCTGCAAAAAATGGATGATCGAGATGAGTAGTACAGCGCAATGCAGGATGAATACGACTCGCTAATGCGCAACCAAACCTGGGAATTGGTGGAGAGACCTACTGACAGACGAGTAATTCAAAGTAAATGGGTATTTAAAACGAAGTACAACACGGACGGTTCTGTACAACGGCGAAAAGCGAGATTGGTAGCGAAAGGCTATGAACAAATTCCCGGATTAGACTACACAGACACTTACGCTCCCGTCGCCAGCATCCATTCTATCCGCCTGACACTGGCAATAGCTGCAGAGCACAAGCTCAAACTACACCAATTGGACGTATCTTCTGCTTATCTCAACGGAGAACTAGATGTTGAAATATTTAGCTTAAAACAGTCAGGCCGGCAGTAGAATTTAAAGCTGCATTTACTTCAAAATTAATAAGCAAAGTTTCACAATCCTGACCATCTACGTTCATGATTTTCTTTTGGCAACCAACGAGCCTGAGGAATATTTGCTCGTACACCGCAAACTATCAGAGGACTTTGGCTGGAGATGTAAACGACAGAAAATCTCAATCCGGCTTCGTTTTCATTTATGCCGGCGGAGCAGTACACTGGGATTCCAAAAAGCAACAAATAGTAGCCACATCCAGCACCTAGGCTGAGTACATCACGTTGTCCTCAGTGGCAAAAAAATCAGCATACCTACGTCACATACTAGAAGAGCTAAAGTTACACGATGGACCTCTCAACATATTTTGCGACAGCCAAAGTGCTAAACATATCGCAAATGACCAGGCCAACCACGGAAGGACGAAGCACATCGATGTACGTTACCATTTCGTAAGAGAAGCCATAGCAGACAACATCATCACCATCAGTTACCTCAAATCCGAAGACATGATAGCGGATGCACTGACGAAAGCTTTACCGCAACAGTCACACTTCAAACACTTCGAAAATATGGGCGAAAAATATTGTTAAAGTACAAAGTTAAATAGTTCTTGATCTCAAAGTATTTATATCTTTTAAAATTGTTAGGAATGAAGGTAGAGAAGGATTATGAAGTTGAGAGGGGATGTTGGAAATTCCATATCTACATGGTAATACCTTTTGTATTTACCTTTCTGGCAACTCTCATACTCATACTCTATTTCTCTTCATCTGTCACTTCTGTTCTGTTTCCTCTTTGACTTAGTTCAGACGTGTATTTTTTCCTTGGGCTACTTAAATAAAATCTTTAAATAACTAAACGATCCGCGTTTAATTTCAACACTTACCAACACATGCAAGTTTGTAGCTCTTTATACACGGCTTGCAAGAATAAGAACCATTTAGTATTCCGTGTTGCGTCATTTTTGAAAGTGTCACGATGGAAAACTGGAGCAATTTATAGTTTGGTAATTTTAATTTTTTTTTAAAATACTTTTGAAAAACAAAAGTGAACATTTTCCAAATGAAACAAGTTCAGCAGATATTTTGCTTTCAGGTACGTAACGTATTTCATTTTATAACTATACATTAGTAAAATTTTCTGCCGACATTGTAATAGGTTATTATAAATTGTTGTTTGGTGCGATGATGAGACGCGCCATTAAGTGGGACTTTTCGAGATCAGATGGCTCGGAAATGAAGGGAAACTGCAAAATAGCTGGAATTACTATGTCCCACATGTGAAGCTTATCTATAAAGAAACCTTATACGAAGAACAAAAAATAAATGTCGATTTACACATACATATGCAATGAACAGTAAAAAAATGTTTGAATTTGTTGAATGATAATAAATAAATAATTAATTTTATTAATATATATATTACATTTCGTATTACTTTACAGGACTATTTAAAATCATGAACAATGTATGTTAATTTTTAATATATTGTGGGTTATATTATAATACATTTTTAATATAATAATATATATATATATATATATATGTGTGTGTGTAGTTCAACTAACATTTCATTAAAAATGAATACAGCATTGGTGTATGTGCCAAAATAAAAGGTATAAATATGTAATAGGGCAACATTACAACTTAATAAAGAGTTTATTTAATTTTAATATTTTTGTATTGCATATCTGAAGTACACTGTGTATTAGAAGTTAGTATTAACTTTTGTAATATGAATATACATATTAAATTTTAGTATATTTTGTATTGACGTCATAATTGTAATATTTTCGATGTATTAAGTTTTAATACAATTTTGGTGTTGTCATATATAACCCAAAATTTATTAAAAAGTACCCATTAATTTTTTAACCGTGATTTTTGTTTTGGTGCACCGCAATTGCCCTACCTATACTATTTTCATTGAGCCACGAATATTGGTGGACCTGATTTATGACTTCCTTCCCATCCGGCACGGCCCTACTGAATCGGAGGCACTCTGCTTCGCTCCCACCGACTATGTCTCATTCATAAAGGAGTCGCCTATCGACTGTTCTGCGGCCGACGTGGTAGATCAACGAAATCTCCGATCTATCCTGAATTAGCCTTCGACTATTAAGGTATAGGAAAGCCTAAGTCAGGATAAGACCACTCGAACGTGTTCTTTTGAAATATTCATCTTGTGGGTAGTAAGCTACGAATATTTGTCCATTAGTTGAGGTCATCGCCTTTGCAATGTTTCCGCGAATGAGCTTAGTTAAAAGGTTATGTATTCTGTTTTTATTGTATTTGTATTTTGTATTATTTCATCGGCCTGATGACGGCCATGTAGCGACTCACTTTCACCCTGCTATCAAGGCGGCTGCTATAAAACAACTGTCTTGTCAGGGCAAAAGCTCACCTAGGTCTGGCCGGAGCAGCCTCCACATGTCGATCGAAATATAGATACTGATCCAACCGGATAACAAGGTACTTTGCCACATCTTTACTCTCCAGTGGATGTCCATGTGACCCAGCGATCACTAACTTGCGCCAGTTCTTTCTCGTATCGCTAGAAGTTCTAGACAAAAGGGTTCTAAACATAAAAAAATGTTCAGCTTCCAATCACTAGAATATTGTTGATTTTAATTTCGTCGAAGAAACGCAAGATCTGCCGAAAAGATCGCCGCCGTCCATGAAAGTGTGAGGAGAATCCGAGGCAGTCGATTTCGCGTCACTCACAAGAAGCAGGCCTTTTTAGAGTCATGGAAAATTGGCGGACATTTAAACGATGTTATACCATGAATAATGGCATCGATAGGCCTTTCAAACGAATAAAAAAACGTTTACGATATCTCACAAACACTTTGTTTTATTTAAATTTAAAGCTAGGAAGCGCTAAATGAAAGACCCTTTATTTTTTTTTATATGTGCAAATGTTGAAAAAAAGTTACACATACGCCACAGTGCCCTTTTTTAAAAACTTTGTTTAACAACTTCTTCACAAACACAAAAAACAAATTCATTCAGAGAGGTAGCGTTGAATGCCCTGAAAGCATTCAGTGTATCTACATGATTACAGATTCGGTGCCTTGGGCGACTACATTGCCAGTAAATTAGATGCTTCATCAAGAAAGTAGTAAGCGAAGTCTTTTTGCACCTTTTTGGTATCAATTGCGGCCTTCTTGCGTACAGAATACAGCGGGATTCACCTCCCTATTCACCAACAATCAAATTACCATCATAGTACTAACTGTCAAAGGATTGCGTAGGTGCGCATGCTTTACTTTATTTGCGGTCAAAAGGTTATTGTGAAGCAATTGGCATGCAAGCGCCACTTTTTGTTAATTTTCGCCATTCAAATTGATCAGCTTCTTAAGGACGAAGATACATGCCGATATAATGCCAGTATTCCAACATCTAGGTATACGGCTGCTATTTACGCAACAATTTCTTACCTCTGGTGACAGTTTTAGCTCGCTCCGCTTCCGCATTCCACATAATACAACCTCCACCGTTATTTCGGAATTACTGGACGCAAGCAGCTTCTTTGATGTACGGTGCTACCATCGAACTCAACGGCAGTCATTCGAAAAAAAATATAATACAATTGTGACTCCTTGGCACTTTAATTTCAAGAGCAGTTTCGCATAAAAGCCATCCGTTTCACGGTAGTTAAGCCAAGATTTCCTACAACAAGTACGGGGTTTTCACAGCTTTTGTCTTCTTTCGAACTCACGATAAAAAAAGCGCAATAACCACATTGCATTTTTCTTCGTTATATTTTACAGTATTCTAGCAGAAACTCGGCGCTTTGCTGTCGCTCTATTTGTTTATAAGGAACGCCACCTGAAGGGCATTATTCGAACCAAGCAAGTACTTTAATTATGGAATCAGATAGATTAATTTTCCCCCTTTCTTTAGTAATTCATTATATTGTAATTTTCTATAGCTATTTAAAATATATTTTGCGGTACGACTTACCCCCCACCTGCTGGACGTTTATTTTACTATGCTTACAACACTCAGTTGTACTAAGAAAGAAAATTATGTTTGCTTTTCTTTATGTTTGACAGCGCCAACTACCTATATGCCTATTATCGCACTAACATTACCTAATCTTTTAAGTTGATATGCTGCAGCATCAATCAGTTGCAAGTTTTAACAATACTTATAACATCAGTAAGTCTTTATGTAAAAAGATACATTTGTGTGGCATTTTTCATGCTGATCGATTGAGTACTTTTAGGGTTTTGCTAACACTGACTTCTCAAAAGTATTTGACCAACTAAGTCACGAAATAATTTTGGTCAAGGTAAAAGCTTTTGGTTTTCCTCCTTATTTCTTAGCTTGGATCAAATCATACCTAGAGAATAGATCCTACCAAGTAAAATTTAGTAATTGTCTTTGAGACCCCTTCATAGCCCACTCTGGCGTACCTCAAGAAAGCGACCTTGGATCTTTACTATTCATTTTGGCAATAAATGATGTTACTTCATGCATACAATCAAGTGCCATTTTTATATTCGCTGATGACATTAAGATATTTAAGACAATTAAGTCTAGCGACGATCGCAGTCTTCTGCAGGCAAATATAAATAGCTTTATTAGTTGGTGCAGAAAAAGTGGTATATCCCTTAGCCATGTAAAATGCCAGACGATTACCTTTTCTAGAAAAACGTATCGTAAGTGCATTCGATTATCATATTTCGCAGCACAAACTCTGTCGCGTCTTTAGTTTTAAGAATTTGGGTGTCCATTTTACCTCCAACTTAGAATTTACTCAACACGTTAACCTTATTGTGAATAAAGCTAGCTCTATGCTAGGATTCATAAAACGCTGGGCAAAGGAATTTAGTGATCCATATGTGACTCTTTCCTGATTAAATATTTCTTCATCAACTTATTAAGGGCGAAATTGATGCTCCTTATTTATTAGCCTCTATTGGGTTAAATTACCGTGGAGTATCTTATCACCTGCGTGGATCGGAACTTCTGCATATTGACTTTCATAAAACAAACTATGGCAAATATGAAGCTCAAAACCGTATGAGCAGACTTTTTGATATTAATGCTTCGTCTACAGATTTTAATTTGAGTAAATTGGGATTAAAATCTTTATTTAGGACCAGTACTCAACAATTGTCATTGTTTTATGTTTTTAAATGTGCCTATAGTACTATCATGAAGCATCATTTTTACTTGCGATTATAGGGACTATAAGGCAAGTTAAGGATTCCTGAATATAAAAAAAATTGAGATAAAAATCGAACATGACATTACGATCATAGAGAAGCCTAAAAAGTCCGTCTGTCTGTCTGTCTGTCTGTCCAGGTGTATATCGAGCTGCAGCCTAAACGGGTTAAGCGATTGTGCTTCAAATTTAGTATGTGTGATTCTTTTGGCATTCCTCAGAGGGGAAATTGAAATTTTATTTTTAGGGCTACAAATAACGGTACTTACCATACGACCAATTAGGAAACGCTTATTTTTCTCAAAAACGGCTCGAACGATTTTGATGAACATTTTTGAGAATTTTTTTGTTGGTATGGCTATCATTTGATTAAAACCACATATACGGGGAAAGTCTATTAGCGGGACCTTTCATATAAAGGTTTTTTTAATTTTTGATTTTCTCGGTTACGACTCTATGGATTTCTGTCAAATTTTATATTCGAAAAGATCTAGATACCGTAATTAATTCTGCCTAATCAACATTTTGAATAAGTTTTTTTTGTAATAAAATTAATTTTTTGAATTTTTTCTTGAAAAATCAATATTTTTTAAACTAATCAAAAAATATCATTTAAAATTTTATAATTACATGTATATTAATAAACTCTAAAAAACTGCATACCAAAATTTAAAAAACAAATTTTTTTTAAAAAAACTAAAAATAATAAACAGGATTTATCAAAATCCGTCCTACAATTTTCGAAATACTTTTTTCATAAATTCTTTGTTATTTAAGACGTGTGGTGGCGTACTTCATTTTTACTAAAAACCGTTAAGTATTGTGGTTTTGATACTTTTTATAAGTTCAAACAGTGTTATTTTCAACGTAAATGTTATTTGTTTTTTTATGAAAGATCTTGCCTTCAATGGAATAAGGCACATGAGAGCAAGTCGTGCCCATTTTTTTGTTCTGAATCAAGTCGCAATGAAGCGTGGTGAAATTGCCAATTGGTGTGATCATGTTGTTGATCTTTCTAATCCCGATAATGACATATTAATCGTTGGTGATTTTAATCTTCCACGTTTAAATTGGGAAGTATCTGACGATGAGATTTATTTCATTTCGTCCAATGCCAGTTCCGAAAAAGAAACTCTTTTTACTGACCACCTTCTTTCTTCTAATCTTGTCCAAATGAGTGGTGTACAAAACTGTTTGCAAAGACAATTAGATCTGATTTTCTCATCCGACGCTCATAACACTAAAGTCAGCCAAAGTCACCATATCCTTTCAAATTTACATTATTAAATTATTATTAAATTATCACCCCCCCCCCCCCCCCCATTTCCTTAACTTTTGCTTTTGAATGTGATTATATCCTACCGTACTCTCTCAGGCCGCAATGCTTTAACTTTCATAAAGCAAACTTCTAAAAACTAAACGAACTTATTAGTAAAATTAAATTTGATTTCATATCCAACGACTCTAACATAGAAGTTATGATCACCAACTTCTATGAAAAGATCCAAACTTGTTTTTCTCAATCGATCCCTCTACTGCTTCAGAAAAGTTTTACTTCCTCCCTTTCGTGGTATACCAAAGAACTCCGCTCACTTAGAAATAGACGGAATAAACTCTGGAAACAATACCTCTGTTCAAAGTCGAATCATGACTTCAACAACTATGTCTTAATTTATAACAAATTTTCCAACTTGAGCGAGTCTTTATACGCCAGTCATCTTATCCAAACCCAATCGGATTTAATTTCGAATCCTAAGCACTTTTTCAAATTTATAAACTCAAAAAGAAAGTCTGATGTTTACCCTTCAACACTCAAATACAACAATTATTCATCATCCGATCCAACATATATTTCTAACCTTTTTTCCGATTTCTTTGGTCAAGCGTTTTCTGCAAACGATACCGAGGTTGATACTAACAACTTCACTCACATTTACAACTGCACCCAAACCACCCTTTCTTCCATAAACATATCCCTGTCCTCAGTTATTAATAAAATCCGCTTGTTGAAGAATGATTTTTCTTCGGGTCCTGATGGGATTCCTGCTGTTGTTCTTAAAAGTTGCGTCTCCAGTTTAGCTCAACCACTCACTGATCTTTTCCAACTTTCTATTTCTCTAGGTCTGTTCCCGAAAATATGGAAAGACTCTCTCATTATTCCAATTCACAAAAAAGGTAACAAAGGAGACATCTCTAATTATAGACCCATTGCCAAACTTTCATGCATACCCAAATTGTTGGAGAGTATAATTTACGATATTTTGCTTTTTCATTGTAAACCACTTTTCTCCCCTAAACAACATGGCTTTCTCAGAGGTAGGTCTACAACCACTAACCTAACGGAGTTTGTATCCAATACCATATGCTCCTTGGAAGCTGGAAATGAAGTTGATGCGATTGCAACTGACTTCAGTAAAGCATTTGATAAAGTCTCCCATAACATTATCATCTTTAAATTTAAATCCTATGGCTTCCCGCCGTTACTTTTATCTTGGATTCAATCGTATTTAATTGATCGTCGATATACTGTCCTTTTTAGATCCTGCATCTCCAACCCTATCTGTCCTACATCAGGGGTCCCTCAAGGAAGTCATTTAGGTCCTCTGATTTTTCTACTAACCATTAATGATGTGGATCTTATCCTTGAAGGATCAGACCTTCAGATTTATGCTGACGACATGAGTATTTCAAAACATATTAAAGGCATGGCCGATTTCCGTTTACTTCAGGATGACCTAAACAATTTCCATACTTGGTGCCAGCACAACTTTCTTGAACTGAATGTTAATAAATGCCAAGCCATCACATATTCCCGAAAACGCCATCCCTTACCACAACGTCAATATTTTATAGATACTGTGTTATATGTGACAGTCAACTCAATTTTCGAGCCCACTATGATAATATTATTAATAGAGCTAACTCTACTCTAGGTTTATTAAAACGCTGGTCAAAAGAATTCTCTGATCCCTATGTTACTAAGTCTCTGTATATCACGTTTGTTAGACCTCCTCTTGAGTACGCCTCCGTAGTATGGTCTCCGTATCACCATGTTCACCGTTTAAAATTAATAAATTTACCAACTCTTAGTAGACGTCGTGATAATGCTGATATAATATTTGCACACCAACTTTTGAATGTAGTCATTGATAGCGAAGGTCTACTTAATAAATTCAAACCGAATTCTAGTATTCGTCATTTGAGGAAGAATCCCCTCTTTTGTGTCCCTTTCCATCGTACTGAATATGGCCAAAATGAACCAAATACTAGAATGATTAGAACAGTAAACAATTCCAACGTTTTTGATTTAAACCTCTCAAAATCCTCTCTCAAACTAGCTCTTCAATCTTAATCTTCCTCTTTTTATCCTCATCTTTTTTCTTCACCTTAGCTTTAAGATTTAATTGTTATCTAGTTTCAAGATATTATGTGCTTGTACTAAGCGGAATAAATAAATATAATATAAAATATCGGTAAATGTTCTTGTCCCTACTATTTAGAGTTAGTTTCGAATCAACCAGGAAGATGGCCACAGGTGTTGTGTGTCTCTTTTTGTGGACAACAGGTACTTCGTTTTGGCCTCATTGACTGCTAGTCCCATCTTAGCCGCTTCAGCTTCAATGTTAGCAAACGCTCCAGTGACAGCTCGCCGAGTTCTGCCAATGATGTTTACGTCGTCAGCGTATGCTAGCAACTGCACCTTGAAAAAAATTGTCCCACTACAATTACCTTGCGAGTTTCTTATATTTTTTTTTCAAGTATTAAGCTGAAGAAATCGCACGATAGTGCATCACATTGCCAGAATCATTTTTTGTCATCAACAGCTTCTGTGAGGTCAGTACAAACCTTGACGCAGCAGCGAGAGTTCTCCATCGTCATCCTGCACAATCGGGCGTATTTTGTGGGGATGCCAAAACCAGACATGGCTCTGTATAGCTCGTCTTTATAAATGCTATCGTACGTGGTCTTAAAATCGATAGGTAGGTGGTCGGTATCGATTTGGAATTCTTGGGTAGTTTCCAGGATCTGTCGTAGCGTGAACATTTGATCGATTGTGGACTTTCTTGGTCTGAAGCCACACTGATAGGGGCCAAGCAGGTTCCTGATCAAACCTCTACAGCCTAAACGAATTGGCCGATTTGCTTCAAACTTGGTATTTAGTATTTATTTGGTAGTATCTTAAGGTATGTTTTTCATTTTTTGCTCTAAGTCGAAAAATAACGGTACCTGCCATACAATCTTTAAAAAAAAGTTTGATTTTCTCGAAAACCGCTCTAACAATTTTGACAAAACTTTCAGGGTGTTATTTTTTTACAACAATACATCTTTCAGTTAGAATGATTTTTTTCGAAATTTGTTCTATAACGGTACTCCCCATAGGACCGTTTTTTTCTTCGACTTTCTCGAGAACTGCTTAACTAATTACAATCAATTTTGATATTCAAGAAGATGTAAATAGTCAAACGAATCGGCATGAAAATATTTTTGAATATTTTTTTTTTTGTATTTTAAATAATTTTTTTTAAATATTTTTTTTTTGAAAAATCGATATTTTGAAAACGTGAATTTGAATTTTTTTCTTAGTTTTGTTTTTATATGTAAGTAATTTTTGTGTTTAAGCTTGCATTCTTGAATTAAATATATTTTTTTTATTTGTTTAAAAAATGTTGTTAAATAAAAAATGTTTTATTAAAAAATCGTTCCTACGATTTAAAAAAAATTACACACTTTCACATTTTCGAAAGAAATAAAATGGCGTTTATTTTTTTCTGTTGATAACTATTTTACGTCCTTTTTTCAAAAAATCAACAGTCAGAAAATTCAAAAAACTTTTTCAAATTTTATTCGAAGCTGTGACCACACGTAAGAACAAGTACGTGCGATCCAGTAGGGCAATTTATTTTTTTAACCTTTCAATGGTCTTGAAACAAATCACTTGCTTTTGTTTAATTTTATAATGACTTGTATTTGTGGGCTTATCTGAATTGTACTTATATCAGTATACATGTAGTTACTTGATATACCATTGAAATTATAGGCAACTTCAATCTAAGGTGTGTACCGAGAAGTTATTGAAAATCTTCTAGGGCATGTTATTATATTATCTTTGCATTCTTTCAACAATACTTTTTCAATGCGTGTTTTTTGACAGTTAAAGGACCAAAGGCCACACCTTTTGACAATCATTAAAACTTCTGAATACATATTCCTTTTTGAAATTTATCAAAAAATCCAAATTTATGTGCCACGCAACTACAGAACAGTAACAATATATAAGTAAGTTATGTAATTGGGCCGGGCTAGTACAAAGGACATCAATAGGCGCCATTTAATCAAACACAACCGACAAAAAAAAGCCAAGTTCTTAGCCACGGCAACCAGGTTCGTAGGTAAACATTCAGAAAGGACATTCAAATCGCATTTTCCATGAAAACCTCTGTCTCCCCATTAATATCCTTGTCTACATTCTGTCCGGAGTGAGCGGTTAACTATTGATTTTCTGTTCTAGTGAATAATTTGATATACCAAGTGCCTCCTATTTAACGCAAGGGGACGGAATAGGCAGAACAAAACTGATACGAAGACAATCTATAAATAGATACACCATGAACAAAAATCAATACATCCCAGCAGGGCATGCATGAAATGGAAGACAACATAACGATTGAGTTGTAAGTTACCGTTACTTGGACAAGGGATGTAAAGACGACAAGGACAAATTTTAGTTTTTTTTTTGTTTGCGGCGCGGCGTTTTACATACTTTATGGGCCTTGACAGAAAATCTGCGATGTGTTCGTGAGACTGTGCTCGTATTGGGTCTTAAATTTTTTAACGAGTGTCCTGTTTTTGTCAGCTTATAACAATTATCCAGTTTGTTGTTTTTTGTTGCTTTAAGTTCTTCTTTGTATTTTGTAATGTATATTCGCTGGGGGTTCTTTGAAAAAATAATTGGTTATGGTTGTGGAGAGGAAAATTTTAGGGAATACGAAAACTCACCTTAGAACGCACATCGTTAAAATTATGAGCACTTTAGAGGTTTTCTGGGCAGTAAAATATGTTTATTTGAATAAGTAATAATCTATGGGCAACCATTAATTCAATAAATTAGCAACCATATTTAGATCCTTGATTCTTAACTAAAGTATCTTTACAATGACTGTAATTGCTGCAGTTACATAGATACTACTTAAATCTTTTAAATTTTATTATTATGTTTCTTATAATTTTCGTAAAAGTTTGAGTGTGTAAGTACGGCTGATATAAGACAACAACATTCATCATATTAGAAGTAAGTAAAAAAACATTGTAAGACAACGGCAGTCCTTGAGTTTTAATAGTGGAATTTTTTTTTGTACAAAAAACAATAACTATAATAAATAAGAACAGAAAGAGTAGTGTACATATATAGGCGATTAAGTATTGTACGTTTTGTAAAGTAAGCTTTTGAAAAAACTTATTTCAAACTCGATATTCTGGGAATACAAAATAAAAAAAATGGTTAGCTTTATATGTACATATTGTTTTTTGTTTTTAATTGAAGTAATATCTTCTTCATATACTTATTTGCCTTGAGTATTTGTTATTTCTATTACAAAATACGACTTAAAATTGACGATGATGACAATGAGTTATTTATACAATAATCAAATCAAATCCAACTTTGTGTAGTGATAAAGCATAAGGGTTACTAAGATCAACACAATTCCGCTTTATGAAGCTTATAAGTGAATTTACTCTACTCACAATGTATGTAGTCAGTATGACTTTTAAAAGAAAAAATTGAATCAAGCATTATACCAAGGGCTTTGATTTTTACCACTCTAGAAAATGGGCTAGGCTTAATCAGGTAGTTAAAGTCAATGTAGCTTTTAGATTTAAAAAAGAACGAGATAACATTACATTTTTTACTTGCGATTTAGGTACTAAAATGCAAGTTATGGATTCGAGCAAAAAAAAAAATCTAACAATCAAACATGACATAACGATAATAGAGAAGTTGAAAAAAGTGGGTCCGGAAATTCCGTCCGTCTGTCTGTCTTTTTGTCTGTCTGTTCGCGCCACTACAGTGTAAACGGATAGGCCGATTTGCTTCAAACTTGGTATTTAGTTTGTATTAGGTAGTATCCCGAGGGCTGTTTTTCAATTTTGCTCTAGGTCGAAAAATAACGGTACCTGCCATACAATTTTGAACAAAAAGTTAGATTTTCTCACAAACGGCTCCAACGATTTTGATAAAACTTTCAGGGTGCTATTTCTTTTACAACAATACATATTTCAGATAAACGGTACCTCTCATATAACCGGTTTTTTCAAATGCGGTTTTATCGTAAACTATTATCCCGATTTCAATAAAATTTTGCACACAGAAAGTCATTCAATTAATATCGCATTTCAAAATTTTCAAAAAAAAATTTTTCGATTTTTTTAAATTTAAAAAAAAAATTGGTTTTCGAAATATTTTGAAAATGGGTGGATTGATTTTTTTAAATAATTTTCACATTTCCTTATAATGACATACTAGAAAAAAAATTAAAATATTTTTTCGAAAAGTTTTTCAAAAAAAACGACTTTTTAAGGAAACTGGTCGAACGATTTTCAAAATTTTTTTTCTTCGATAGACATTTAGTTTTCAAATTTTATTGCATACTTAGTTTTTTTAAGAAAACTCTGAAACTAATTAAAAAAAATAAAGAATTTTCTAAAAAAAAATATTTTTATTTTATTATATTTTGAAAATTAGTTCAAGTTGAATTGCATCGTTGGCTGGTCTATATTTTTACTTGCGATTATAGGTACTATAATACAAGTTATGCATTCGTGCAAATTTTGAGATAACAATCAAACATGACATTACGATGATAGAGAAACATTTTTGAGTCACTGGCAAAATTCTGTCCGCTTGTCTGTCTGTCTGTCTGCACGGATGTATTTTGGACTTAAGGTTATTTTGACATTCTACCGAGATTTTTCATTTTTTTACTTCAAAAATTAACGGTACCTGTCATATAACCGTAATATAAAAGCTTATTTTTTTCGAAAACGGTTCCAAAAATTTTTATAAAAAAAAAATGTTTGTACTACTGTAGTACGCATTATATTTTTGTGAAAAAAAATTAATATGGTGGGCTAAAAACGGTACCTCCTATAGGAGATTTTTTCATTGATTTTCTCGAAAACTGGTGATGCGATTACAATCAAAATTGATATTCAAGAAGATATAGGTAGCCTTAGTAATTTTGCATTAATTTTTTGTCGAGCTTTTTTTTTGTTTTTTTTACATTTTTTTTTTTTTTTTGAAAAATCAATATTTTGAAAACGGGTAAGTGAATTTTTTTTTAATTTAGTTTTTAAATGTACGTAATTTTTGTGCTTAAGTTTGTATGTATTCTTAAATAATTTTTTTTTATTTTTTAAAAAAAGTTGTTAAAAAAACCGTTTTATTTAAAAACGGCTCCTACAACTTTGAAAAAAATTCACCCATTTTTACATTTCCTAAAGAAATAAAATGGCGTTTAAATTATTTCACCCAATACAATTTAACATACTTTATTCGAACAATCAAAAGCTACAAAAATCGAATAAATGCTTTGATGTTCACTTTAATTTTCTTAAATTTTATTCTGAATGTGACACTTTTTACCTTCGAAAATAATTGTACTCAAAAGTTGGCGCTGTTAATCCATGGCTCCAAAATAAGGGCAACGTCTTTATTGTCTTCAAAAAATAGGGAAGTTGGTATATGCCAAATGATTTTGCTGAAGGTTTAAAGCACTTAAAAACTGCTGGGCCATATTCACACTTTTTGTTGAGTCTTGTATAACTAGAATTCTTATAAGAAGTCAAAGTAGCTTTGATTGCAAGGAATATGAATGTGTTCAATTTTTGTGTATCGTAGGCCCGATTTTTAGGAATTTTTATGCATATTTATAGTAATTTGCTAATGTACATTACCTATCTAAATTAATAGAAAAGTCCGATGTTGGCTAGTCCAGGAAACAGTGTTGCATTATAACGGGTGATTTTTTTGAGGTTAGGATTTTCATGCATTAGTATTTGACAGATCACGCGGGGTTTCAGACATGGTGTCAAAGAGAAAGATGCTCAGTATGCTTTGACATTTCATCATAAATAGACTTACTAACGAGCAACGCTTGCAAATCATTGAATTTTATTACCAAAATCAGTGTTCGGTTCGAAATGTGTTTCGCGCTTTACGTCCGATTTATGGTCTACATAATCGACCAAGTGAGCAAACAATTAATGCGATTGTGACCAAGTTTCGCACTCAGTTTACTTTATTGGACATTAAACCAACCACACGAATGCGTACAGTGCGTACAGAAGAGAATATTGCGTCTGTTTCTGAGAGTGTTGCTGAAGACCATGAAATGTCGATTCGTCGCCGTTCGCAGCAATTGGGTTTGTGTTATTCGACCACATGGAAGATTTTACGCAAAGATCTTGGTGTAAAACCGTATAAAATACAGCTCGTGCAAGAACTGAAGCCGAACGATCTGCCACAACGTCGAATTTTCAGTGAATGGGCCCTAGAAAAGTTGGCAGAAAATCCGCTTTTTTATCGACAAATTTTGTTCAGCGATGAGGCTCATTTCTGGTTGAATGGCTACGTAAATAAGCAAAATTGCCGCATTTGGAGTGAAGAGCAACCAGAAGCCGTTCAAGAACTGCCCATGCATCCCGAAAAATGCACTGTTTGGTGTGGTTTGTACGCTGGTGGAATCATTGGACCGTATTTTTTCAAAGATGCTGTTGGACGCAACGTTACGGTGAATGGCGATCGCTATCGTTCGATGCTAACAAACTTTTTGTTGCCAAAAATGGAAGAACTGAACTTGGTTGACATGTGGTTTCAACAAGATGGCGCTACATGCAATACAGCTCGCGATTCTATGGCCATTTTGAGGGAAAACTTCGGAGAACAATTCATCTCAAGAAATGGACCGGTAAGTTGGTCGCCAAGATCATGCGATTTGACGCCTTTAGATTATTTTTTGTGTGGCTACGTCAAGTCTAAAGTCTACAGAAATAAGCCAGCAACTATTCCAGCTTTGGAAGACAACATTTCCGAAGAAATTCGGGCTATTCCGGCCGAAATGCTCGAAAAAGTTGCCCAAAATTGGACTTTCCGAATGGACCACCTAACACGCAGCCGTGGTCAACATTTAAATGAAATTATCTTCAAAAAGTAAATGTCATGGACCAATCTAACGTTTCAAATAAAGAACCGATGAGATTTTGCAAATTTTATGCGTTTTTTTTTTTAAAGTTCTCAAGCTCTTAAAAAATCACCCGTTATAATACTCGTAACGACATTGCCTTGGCAATTCAACTCTACACTAATGCTATTCGCTCACTACAAGTGCATTTTGTTTATGCAAAAAAAAAAAAAGAAGAAGAACACATCTGCAATGTCTTAAGCAAACCCATCTCATAGTGGTTTGTATTTTTCCATTTTGTTCTTCGGTTAAAGAACGCCCACACTTGTGTCAACTATTTAATTCATTTATTTAGTTGAGTTCACCTCTTAAATTGGAATATAAAGCAGCAAAAGAGAGTTCAAGCCTTCAATGTCTAATTGCCGAGAATAATTCAAGAGTGTTCGGGTTACCCACTTATCATAATTCTTGCGGAAGAAAAAACAACCATTAGCACCAGCTAGCTTTACCTCCTCCTCCACTATACTTTCGTATTCAAAGCAGATGCAATAGAAAGCCAGTTTCTAATATTGAAAAAAAAATATGTTTCAACTTTTTCTCTTTTTTCCTGCCCTGGTTTCCGCAACTTGTTTGTTGATTATTTCCTTTTGCTATATGGAGATAGACTAGTTTCTATCTTATCAGTATTAAATGGAATAAGAATATGTACATGTGAGCGGGAGGAAATGCCAATTTTTGGTGGACTTAAAGGCCATAAAAATCTATTTTGTATTTTTCATTGTTTCTTTTCAATCCAAATATGCGATACTAGTTAATATTCATTTTCAAAATTTCCCATCGCTTGCACTGGAATGTGGTGTTTTCTGTATTTCCAGAAATGGCAGTAATTATCTAATAAAAAACACTCGAATCCCAAAAGAAGCCGCGCCGTGTACAAACGTAATAAAAACACATCCTAATGATTGTCCACTATCTATCTTATCTATTGATTATTTATAACTAATAATATAATTACAGGAAATCGGCGGATTTTAAAATAATCTCTTCTTAATAAACTGCTTACTATTTTGTATAGTTTGACTTTTTTAGTAGTCCAAGGATTTCTTTATTCAATATCAAGGGGAGAGTACGTTAACTTGGCCTACATGATTTGATAACGGGTTTTTGTAGAGGGGTCAAAAACAAACACTTTTTTCTATGGGAGGGGGTCTATCTCCCCCCGTTTACGAGGTAGGGGCATTTTTAGAAAAAATGGTTTAAATTGAAAAAAATATTAAAAAACAACGGCAACACTTACAATAAAGTGCTATACTGCATTTGAAAGCCAGAAGTTTGTTCTATAATCCTGCATTTAATTTAAATTACTCATGTCAATGGTTTTTGAGAAATTCGTATTTAAAGTTCAAATTTTGATAAAAAACGTGAAAAAAAAAGTTTAAAACCGATTGTTTTCAAAATTGTGAAACAAAATTGTAAATTAGCTTGTAATGTTTTCGATGTAACTATCAGTTCTTAATCGAACACAAAAAAACATAGTTAGTTAAAAAAAGGTCCAAATGTATTAAAAAGGTGTGTAAGTCTCCTCAATAAAGTCATCGTCCGTTTTTTGAATTTTTTAAATACAGATTCCATGAATGCAAAAGAAACTGCATGCACCCAACCTCGAACCTACTCCAAATCCTATAGTGTGCCACGCAGGGGGGTTGCAGGGGTGGCAGCATGCCCCCCACACATACTTTACTGTTTATATATTGTAATGTTGGAAGCTAGCACTGATTTATTTATGTAAGCCAGCAAAAAATAACAACAAATTTTAAAAACGGTATGTACCAATACATATAGCTATATACATACATACATACATGATAGTAACATTACATCAGGAATTTGTTGCACTGGCGATAAGAAAACAGCGTAGTACTTAAATTTTAATCACATTAAAAATAAATGATAAATACTAATAATAAAATTATATAAAATCGCTATCATACTCTCGTTGAATAAACATATCTATCTACTCACGTTTTTACACCTACATTTGTATGTATGTATGTTTTCTTGAATATTCCTCTGACATGTGATTTGGCATAAATAAAACGAAGTCAAATATTGTTCTGGCATTCGATATCGGATAAAACTGTCACAATTCGATAATATTCAACGTGATGTGAAAAATAAATCCATCCTTTCAAAAAGTAAATTAGGTAAGGTGAAATGAAATAAAGACATGAAAAATGTATTTTTAAAGCTCAATCATAGAGGCTGTATTTTGTTGCTATACCCCCTTTAGCTGTACGATGTATTCTGCTAATATATTTTGTTTCATAGAATGCAACAAAAAAAATTATTTACATTTATGTACATAATGTATAATACAACGTATGGCATACACAAAGAATATTATGACAGATGTTGTGACATATATTTATGTACCTATAAATCTTCGGTGTTATGCATATAACATTATGTAAGTATGTAAATAACGTGGATTTGCTCTATTTTATATTCAAAAGAAATTATTCTGATCATACAATGACTACAATTCTTTTTCAAGAGGAGTAAGCGTATTTACATACATAATTGCAAAGATTATGTAGAAATTAAAGTTGAAGGAGACAAGAACTGTATTTGAAGTAGCTATTTATTTTAGTTGGGCGTTTTATTTCTCATACTAAATAGGAAAATACAAACATCCTGATTTTCTTTGTTCATTTGAGTTCAATTTATGATTAATTTTAAAAGAAAACATTCGAAGATATTTCGGCGGCAGATATCAACATCGCCTGTACTCCTGCAATTTGCTAGTATTGTAACAGGTGCACCTTTATTTACATACACATTCAACTATGCTGTCGTTCCAATTCAAATTTTAAATAAACTTAAAAATGCCAATGTTGTGTAACCTTAATATTCATTTAATTTTTACATCAAAAAATAGTTTGCCTTTTAATTTCAACCACACCTCGTTAATAGCTCTTTAATGACATTTTAATGGGACGGCCTTGTTATTTAAGTAAAGCTTATCCTCATCCCTCTTATAAGCTAACATAACAGGCCTAGAATAATTTGATTTACTTGTTTCCTTGATGGAATGAATAAACTATAATTTGAAAATACGACATATTTTTGTGTTTTATCTTTGAAGTAAGAAATTGGGCGTATTCCATATATGTAATTTTTTTTTTTTTTTTTATTGATGTGCTAAACTGAATTTTCCTTTTTCTTTAATAACTTGATAATTATTAAGATCAAAGTTTAATCGATGTTTTTCATAATAAATTAAAGCAAGCATTTTAACATATGTATTATGTTTCCTGTTCGATTTGTTTATAACAACCGCGTTCCCGTCCATACATTTTAAAAGTTCGGTAACAAATTAATGTTAGCTTTATTTTTTTTAGTAGCACTAAGTGTGTTGGACTGCTTTTTCGAAGGGTGGGAATTCAATTCCCAGAAAGATTTAACTTGTTCTTTTTCAGGGCATTGCTTCTTTCTAGGAAAGTACAAAATCACCAGAATTAAACGTTTCGCGATTTTTACTTGCGATTATAGGGACTATAAGGTAAGTTTAGGATTCATGAATATTAAAAAAATTGAGATAACAATCAAACATGACATTACGATCATAGAGAAGCCTAAAAAAGTCATTGACAAAAAATGTCCGTCTGTCTGTCTGTCCGGGTGTATATCGATCTGCCGCATAAACGAGTTAAGCGATTGCGTTCAAATTTGGTATGTGTATATCTCTTGGCATTCCTCAGAGGGGTAATTGAAAATTTATTTTTAGGGCTAAAAATAACGGTACCTGCCATATAACGATTAAGGAAAAGCTTATATTTCTCGAAAACGGGTCCAACGATTTTGATGAAAGTTCTTGCGACTTTTTTTTGTTGTAATATTCTATTAACGGTAGCTTTCATATAACGGTTTTTTTAATTCTCGACTTTCTCGGTAACGGCTCAATGGATTTCAATAAAATTTTATATTTGAAAAAGTCTAAGTATTCAAATTAATTCTACATACAAAAAAATTGAATAGTTATTTTTTTCTATTTTTAATTATTAATTGAATTTCTTTCATTTTGAAAATTCAATATTCTTAAAACTTATCAACAAAAATATTTTAAATTTTAAAATCAGGTGTAATATGTTAATGTATAAAAGGCAGAATTTAACTTCAAATATATTTTTTTATTAACTTAATGTTTAATTTATAATAGGAAACGAATCTCAAGGGAGGATAAACAACTGACTGCTAAATGTCAAGCCTTTAGCAAACTCAAAGACTCGAAAGCTTATGCTATCTGAATAAGTTCACTAGGTATGTTTATTTACTACACTACAATATCCCCCTTTAGTTGTGAGTCCTTTATAATAACATAAGAATTAACAATATAAACATAGTGTGATGTGGCAACAAGTTTAGATATTCGAAGAACAAAAGAACGTTATCGAACGTAAATTTGATGAATAAAAGAATGAGCAAAAGATTTCATTAGAAGTTCTCCAGAAGCAACTAAGCAAACAAAGGGATGCTCTCGAAAATAAGCTCGATGTACAGAATGTTTTCTTCGACAAAAGACTCCAAATAGTAGACCAGAAAATAGTAAACTTAGAAGAAAAATTCGGAAAGCAGGTAGAAAGTGTAGAACAACAGTACGAACATCTGGCTAAGGAGGTTGATTCTCTGAGGAAACAGAAACTTCGGGAATATTCGAATATTTCGTCTACGACGAAAAGAAATGCAGCCCCCTGTCTTCGATGGTCAAACAATTTATAAGAGGCAGTTCGAAGCTGCCGCCTTGACGAACAACTGGGACAACGAAGACAAATCAATTGCTTTTACGCTTGCGCTCAGAGGAACAGCTGCCGAATTGCTGCAGACTATTTCTGAAGACAAACATCATGATTATGATGCCATGGTCAAGGCAATCGAGATGAGGTTTGGCGACGACCACATGCAGCAAGTTTACCGAGTCCAGTTGCGCCGAAGGGTGCAGACAAGAGGTGAAACGCTACAGCAATTGCAAGCTGACATTGAGCGCTTGGCGCTTGGCGCTTGGCGAATTTGTCTTATCCTAATACCAGCAGGGAAATCATAAACGAACTGGCGATCGATGCGTTCACTAATGCCATTGCAGATGGAAAACTACAAATGGCTGTGAGAATGGCAGGTAAGAAAACGCTCCCTGAGGCTTTAGAATTTGCCCTGACAATGGAAGCAGCAGACCAAGCTTCGCAAGGTAGCCATCGCGTCAGGGAAATGGCTACGCTAGAGCGCTCATGTCAACGTGTCGACATTGAAAGACAAAACCCGAACACTGCTCGAGGTCAAATGAAAAGTTGGAATTGCAACAAACTAGGACACCTACAGCGACAATGCAGATCTCCACAGGTAAGCTGCCCACATAGCGCGAGAAAAAGGCCTACTGACAGGGATATCGCTTACCCTACCCGGCATGATTTGGGGATACATCAGTGTGACAATCGCGTAAGAACCAACTTTGCAGAGCAGAAGTCATTTAATGAAATAAACGCCCCCATAACCAATATCCAAGTTGCGCAAACGAAACGCTGCAACCAGAGTTTGACAGTGGAGACAGTCATCGCCAACAGAAAATGTGTGGCCACTATCGATACGGGTGCCACGGCCTCCATAATTAGAAGAGGCCTTGTCCAGACGTCCTGGCTACACAACACCAGCTGGAACAGTCTGAAGGCAGCTACGGGAGAAGTAGCAAAAGTATACGGAGAGGTACTTCTGAAGATAGAACTGGCAGGTCTGACCTTCTCACATGCATTCTTGGTAGCTGACATATGCGACAACTGCATACTAGGTGTGGATTTTATGAAGGCACATGAGGTAGTCCTAGACTTTCGAATGCAGGTGTTAAGGTATTCAATCGTCGAGATTCCAATGGTGTACGGAAACGAGAATGCTGTAAGTCTTCAGACGATCATAAGCAGTGATGAAATCCTACGGCCATCTTCAGAAAGAGCGCATCCTAGGTGTTTGAACGTTAAGAAGGACGAAAGTATTTCTGTTCAGAGACTAAGGGCTGAACCTGTAAAGGGTTGGACTGCGGAAGAACTTCGTAATGCACAAAAGAAGATCCTGACATCGAGCCGATTCTTGTATGGAAGGAATCTATGGATAAGCCGAATGCAAGAGACATCTCCGACAGAAGTCCTACCTTAAAGGCATATTGGGCGCAGTGGGACTCTCTCCATGTAAAAGATGGTGTTTTGTGGAGAAAATGGGAAATGCCGAATGGAAGATCCACACCAAAGAACCGAAAGCAATATAAACATTGCGAGAGACCGCCTGAGGACCAGATACGATGCGCGAGCAACAGCACCTGAATTCAATGAAGGAGATCTGGTATGGCTTTACAACCCACATCGCAGAAAGGGAAAATCGCCCAAGCTTCAGCAGGACTGGGAAGGTCCCTACCAAGTAGTTACGCGCATTAATGACGTCGTTTTCCGAATCCAACGAGGACCAAGAGCAAAAATGAAAATTGTCCATGTGGATCGACTGCATCGTTACCACGGAAACAATAATGATGTGCTTGTTCGGGACGAACAAAACTAAGAGGGGGACAATGTGATGTGGCAACAAGCTTAGATATTCGGAGGATACATTTTGTAAATTAACGAAATCTGTTGGATTCATTGTGTACAACAACCATGCCCCTAAAAGTATGCTACATATTTGCAATATGTTTTAACTGAGTACTAAATCGAACTTGAAGTACAAAAGCTTAGATTGTGCCAGAACCAGAAGCTTCCAGAAGTTTGTAAATTTGTATAAATACAAAGGCATTGAGAGTTTTAGCACAGATAATAGAGTTACATAGATATCACATTCAGTACAAAAAAAATTACCAATTTCACATCGGCTGGGATTTGCTAACATGTCCCGGTACGATCCGAATTGTGGGATACATACTGCGTCATGTTTGTTGATTCAAATTTTGTTGGTTGGACAAGTTCGTAGTTGCTCTCCTTTTTCCTTGTACCTGCCCTGTTGTTTTATATTCTTTTTTTTTTTTTGATAATTCCCTTGTTCGTGCTATTTGTGTGTGTTAAGTTTGATGTCAAGCTGTCTATTTTTTTGTTTTGTAGATTTTTATTTTGTGTGCCTCTTAAAGATTATTTTAAGGAATCCTTTATTCACCTACCTTATGTTGTTTTTATTTACATAGCAAATAATCAAGTGTTATTATTTGAATGGTTTATGTACTTAAAATAAATAGACTGGGTGCGCGCGCCGGCGGATGCGAGGATCGAATAACTTAAATCACGTCGATGGCAAAGGGCTAAATTTTCTTTTATTTTGTAGTTAGCTGTACGTGTATTGTCACAAAATTTTTACCTACGAAAATTAAATTATTTTGGGCGTTTTTCCATCGATTGGAAAATGTTTAGTCAAGGATATCTTTGCTATATTTGGTGGTTAGGAGTTAATTTTCTTATTTTGTAGGAATTGAAATAGCAGTATTTTGTTTTAATGATTTGTTGCCCAGAAGAGTATAAAGGATTTGACTTCTATGAAATTTCTTTTTATGCCATAGCAATAAATCCAACAAAAAAAGCTCAAGTAAGAATTGTCAAGTAAGAGTTGTCGCTATCTGGATTTTTTGAGTAAGTTCGTGTTTCGCTTATTTTTAAACGGTGGGAAGACAATTTTTTGTTTTTGAAATAGATAGTTATTGAAAATGCAGAAAGCATAGAAACGTAGGTACCAACAAATTCTAAGAAATCTAAGCATTTCCCAGTGTGTCCCAGTACACAATAATGTATTCTTCCAGTGCATAAACGATTTCATTATCGATTAATGACTGCGCCTTTTTCCGATTTTAAGCCGACCCAAAAACAGATTTTGAAAAAAAGATGTGTAACTTTTTAAAGTGATTCTTTTGGATTTTACTCATTATGCTCTTTTGTATGTTTCATGAACAGTGTTTCCTTAACAAAACAAGAAGAGAAAAAGACAGAAGTTCTCTGCGATGCAAAAAGCAAGGATTTTTCACATCAAACCAACTTGGGTCTCTGACGTTTGTTATTCTGATGCATTCCAGAGTCATTTCTTCTCGTATATTCCTGATATGTGGACGATCTCTGAAAATTTTATGGAAAACCTTGAAATGGAGTTTACATATACTGAAAAATGCATCACTGGGCGCTGAAAGACTTCCAAAATCACTGTTTTCAGAAAAATTCTTAGCAAAAATGAAAAATTCTGATGGACATTTTAATTTTTCATCGGTTCTAAGAAACACTTCTGAACAACATGGGCAATAGTTCTTGGAAAGCATTTTGAATGCTACGTATCCCGAAAAATATCGCATTGTAGTTGTTTCTAATGAAATCTCAGTTCCAATTTTCATATCATTTATGACTTTTTCATACAAAATATTATCAACCTCTGTTTCGTCATTTGCTTTAGGTTTAAGTACATCTGTAGAATTTTTTGGTTGAATTGGGATATCAATTAAATTTAAAAAGTCTACATCGTCTCTGTCGCAATTGCTATAAGGAGAGAATGTTGTTAGATGAGCGGAAATAATTTTTGACATGAGAACATTAAATTCGTACACCAAAGGATTTTTGTTATTACCCCCTTTACTGCGAATAATAGAAAATAAATTTTCCAAAATATCTTGATGGGTTCTCTTTGTTAATAAATAGTTAACATCCCCGTAAAGCCCATTGCTTATATCTTCACTTAGCTACAAAACAGCGTTTATTGTCTGTTCCATACCTTTCAAACAAAAAAATTTCGGTAGATTGTCAGATTTTAATATTTCTTTAATATACGATAAAAAACAGTTTAAGCTCCATATAAGCTGGACTTCCAACCTGGACTCCACGCTTCAAAATATTTTTATCGTACATGGAACCACTATCCATACAATCGAAAGCGTTATTAATTTTAACGATAAATGCTTTCGTTGCTAGGGCATGTTCTGAACTCTTTTTTAAACAGTTAAGTTAATAGGCTGTTTGTATGGATGCAGCAGTTGTCCTACTAAAAGTTTCTGTTGCCAAACGAACTCTCATTTTTTGAAACGCATTTGGTGCATTGTGCGAACTTGTAAATTTTAAACACGTTTTAGCAACATTATCTCTTTCTAAACTATAGATTTCCCGAAAAACATCAACAGAAACAATACCATCCAGAGAAGGTATATTGGATTTTAGCAAAACATTACGTTCAGATTTAAGCAAATGAGAAAAGTCATAGAAGCAAAATATTTTTTTCTTATTGAAAATAATAAAAGGGTTGTTCTCCGAAACACCAAGCATTTGGAAAGCTTTCCGATTATTCGGTCCTTGGTCACAAACAATACCGCACACCTGAAGGCCAAGTTCTTGACAGATTTGACCCCTTTGACCCCGTTTGATGACACAAAATAATTTAAAACGCTCTTCCAGCTATCAAATAGACCATTTACCATAAAAACAAAAATTTCGTTGGCATACAATTTCTTTCGATCCGTTACCAGGTCTTCAAAGCCATCAATCAAGTAATTTTTTTATGTTGTAGGTTGTATTTGGACGAATTCTTATTTCGCCAAAAATTAAAATTACGAAGCGTTCACGCTCGCTTAGTGACGAAAATTTAGATTTGAATAATTTGTGGGCATTGTTTTCGAAACCAGGTTGCAAACCCTTAATTGGGGACTAGCGATAAAGTGTGGAGACATGAGGAAGTTCAAAGCCAAGTCCATCTCTTAGAAATTTGTTGGTGCTCTGCGACCTATAAAATATATTTTGGGAAAGTTCTTTCTCAGCATCTGTATATTGGACTGGACTTGGTCAACCCCATCAATATCCGACAATTTTTTTTTGAGAGGTCTGATATTTGAAGCGTCTGAATTTGGGAGAATAAGCTCGGGTTTGTTTTTTTCTTTGCTTTAAGAGCAGCATGTGCCCTTGGTTTTCCATGAAGCTCTCTCTTTAATTTGTTTATTTTTGATTTATAGTTTAAAATATTTTTTTTTAAGTGTGGAATTGTTTTTTTCTACCTTTGCACATTTTATAATTAGTTTCTCGCATTTATTACATGAAATTCTTGAGCAATCGTAAATTCTTCTTCGCTTTGGGGGGGAAGGTGGAAGATTTTCTAAATTTAAATCTAAGTTCTAAAAAGAACTCAAATTTAAGCTAGGCACAGCGTCCCTCTTAAGAAATCTTCTTCTTAAGAATTCCGGACAAAAATGATTTTGACAGACAAAATATTTTCCCTCGCTTTCAAATCTGCAGGCTTCCCTCAACAACCTGCTTAAAACGTCATTTTTTCCCTTGGAAGGGCAAGCGAATATTTTCAGATTGGGACAGTTCCGTTTTGATTTTTTGCAAATAGAACAGCACACCCCAGACTTCCTTTTGTCATTCAGTCTGCATAAGCAATACAAAAAAAAAATCTGAAAAAAAGCGTTTGGAAATAAAAATCTCGAATATTCATAAATCCGCATACGTCCGAAACCTTCGAAAGTCACACTGCCACAGGCGAGTCAATAATAAAATCGAAAAAAATAGGAAAATAAAAACAACCTCAGCCATGTTCATGTCTCATGTACATATACATACTCAGCCAAACTTGAAACTTTATTTATCAAAAAGGATTAAGAAGGATCGTGTAGGCAGGCATTTCTGTGTAAGTGTATGGTGAGTATTTTGGACCGGCACGGTGAATAGCGGGTTGAATATGACGTCGACCAATATATTTTTATTGACTTTGCTGGTCCATGGGCAAAACACCCACATTTAGGTGCATAACTTTAACCAAAGTTCCCTAAATAAATATAATTCACTATTGCTTTCTGCAATAGGTTTTATGAAGAGTCGATAATCATCGAGCTATTTTGTGCGTTTTAGAAGAGCATGAACGGTCTAACTGATGAGCCCACCGTTCATGCTTGGCAAAACGCACATTTTGGAGTTAAGGATAAAAAACCTTTTACTGAATTTAATTCTACAAAAACTCCACAAAAAACAACAACACACAACTAGCAATAGTTTTTGTTGTTGCAATATATTTTGTATTGACTTTGCTGGTCCACGAGCAAAACACCTAGATTTAGGTGCATAACTTTAACCAAAGTTCCCTAAAAGAAATTTAATTCACTATTGCTTTCTGCA
Organism: Platycheirus rosarum; assembly: GCA_963971375.1. Lineage (NCBI taxonomy): Eukaryota > Metazoa > Arthropoda > Insecta > Diptera > Syrphidae > Platycheirus > Platycheirus rosarum. The sequence continues at coordinate 17,946,225 of OZ020509.1, read as the reverse complement.
ATCTGTTTTATGAAGAGTCGATAATCATCGACCTATTTTGTGCGTCTTAGAAGAGCATAAACGGTCTAACTGATGATTTCATGCTTGGGCGAAACGCACTCTCTTTGGAGTAAAGGACACAAAACCTTTTTATTGAATTTTATTCAACAAAAACTCCACAAAAAAAAACAACCACAAACAACTAGCAATAGTTTTTGTTGTTGCAATATATTTTGTATTGACTTTGCTGGTCCACGAGCAAAACACCGAGATTAAGTGCATAACTTTAACTAAAGTTCCCTAAAAGAAATATAATTCACTGTTGCTTTCTGCAATGTGTTTTATGAAGACTCGATAATCATCGACCTATTTTGTGCGTCTTAGAAGAGCACGAACAGTCGAACTGATGAGCCCACCGTTCATGCTTGGCGAAACGCACACTTTTTGGAGTAAAGAACACAAAACCTTTTTATTGAATTTTATTCAACAAAAACTCCACAAAAAAAACAACAACAATCAACTAGCAATAGTTTTTGTTGTTGCAATATATTTTGTATTGACTTTGCTGGTCCACGAGCAAAACACCCAGTTTAGGTGCATAACTTTAACCAAAGTTCCCTAAAAGAAATATAATTCACTATTGCTTTCTGCAATGTGTTTTATGAAGAGTCGATAATCATCGACCTATTTTGTGTGCTTAGAAGAAGAAGATGAGCCCACCGTTCATGCTTGGGCGAAACGCACACTTTTTGGAGTAAAGGACACAAAACCTTTTTATTGAATTTAAGCTCATAGAGGCCGGACGTCGGGTCGAGGTGCGCGAACAAATAATTAAACAAAAGTAAAAAAAAAAAAAGAATTATTGGGCATTGTTATCGCGAGTGTTAAAAAAATTAATATTACACACACGTTTGAGAAATTGGAAAAACCCCCTCGCGTGTGCTGTAAAGAAAATAACAATATCCACTCGCGCCGTTGGAAGACGATAAGTTGCCCATTCGCGCTGTGGAAGAAAAAAAATAATACTCCCAACCCTTTGTGCTTAGCTTAACTGCCTCTTTCTTATCTACTGTAGGCATCGTATGCTTGCGGTAAATGGATAAGGGCATCTGAGTTTGTCCTATTGTGCTGAATATTTAAATTGATTTTTTGTATGCAAGCTGTCTTATGGGCATAACACCTAAGACAGTTTGTTTATTACAGAGATTAATTTGGATTTTCACTGCGTGGTTCGACTTAGTCAGAATTATGTTTTGTATGTAAGTATTTTTAAATGCTAAGTGATTTTTGTGTTCGTGGTATAAGAAAGAATTTCTTTCACCTGTACGTCTACAGGCCAGCTGTTTTGGCTGCTCTACATGGGTATAGCTTGGTGCCATTACTCTTTTCCTATCATGGTCTCGTGGCCTATGTTAGGAATGATATTGCTTACCAGAACCTTCCCCAATATGGGCAAGGTTCCAACACGGACTTTAACTTCTTGTGGTTCAAATTCACTGTCCGCAAGCATGTCATTCATTATTGTTTTATTTACAGGAGTCCAAATCTCGACAGCAATTCGACTTGTAACGAGTTTGATGCGCTGTCTAATTCTATCTCGAAAATTGTTTCCCTTTGTCCTCGCACTGAAATCGTTATTGCGGGCGATTTCAATGTACACAATTCCAATTGGCTCCGCTATTCTGGTCAGACAACACCCGAAGGAAGGTATGTCGAGCTCTTTGCCGGGTTACATCACCTTACCCAAATGATTGATGTGCCAACGCGTATACCGGATGTTGCTGGGCAAGCCGCCCATACTCTTGACTTGTTTCTTACTTCTCACCCTGATAAATATACCATTAGTGTAACTTCTCCATTTGGCACTTCAGACCATTGTTTCATTTCAGCTAATTTCTCATCCTCCACCCATCCAGTTAAAGAAAAACTTCCCATCAGGACCGTTTGGCAATACGAGAAAGCCAAATGGGACGGCCTGAATTTTTTTTCCGAAACTTTAACTGGTCACTTTGCTTCCTCGATAGTGACATTGATGCCAGTGCTGAAATGATCACAAATGTGATTCTTCTAGGGATGCGTGCTTTTATTCCTAACAGAGTAAAAAGCATCAAACCTAAAGAAAAGTCTTGGTTTAATTCTGAGTGTAAAGAAGCTATCAGGCTCAAGGAAGTAAGTTTCCGTTCTTACAAAGCCAACCCTACAGAGGAAAATCGGAAAAAGCACAAACAAGCAAGAAACCCATGCAACTCCGTTATTGAAAGAAACAAATTTTTGCATGACCAAAAATTACGGCAAAAAATTCTGCAGTGTCTGGTCTTTTGTAAAAAATATTAAAAACTCCTCAACATCTTTGGTTCCAACGGTCATCGACAATAACAAACCAATTGTTTACTCTTCATAGAAGGCAAACTTGCTCGCCGCCCATTTCGCTGCCAGCTCCACGCTGCCGGATAGCAACGTTGCCCCTCCTGTACTTGAGAATGTAAATTTTTCCATGGGACAGATTTTTTTCCGCACTCGTATAGTAGCTCCTACTCTTCTGGAATCTTTCCTAGAAGATGGAAAACAGCATTTGTCCCTAAGAAAGGTGACCCATCCTCCCCCTCCTCCTACCGACCCATAGCACTGACATCCCTTATTTCTAAGGTCATGGAAACACTGATTAACCGTCAGCTTAAGGAATATCTCGAAGATCGAAAGCTTCTCCATGACCTTTAGTATGGCTTCCGCAGCAACCGTTCCACTGGTGATCTGATGGCATATCTCACCGAACAGTGGAACATCGCTTTTTTTTACATCGCTTTGGTGAAAGTAAGATTATTGCTCTTGATATCTCCAAGGCATTTGATAGAGTTTGGCATGAAGCTCTCTTATCGAAAATGCGTGTTTTTGGGATCGATAATACTCTTTCGTTGGATTAGAAGCTATCTTCTGGGGACCGTTCAATACAAGTTGTATTGGACGGATTGAAGTCTGATTCGCACAAAATAAATGCTGGTGTGCCCCAGAGCTCCGTTCTGTCTCCGACTCTTTTTTTCATTTTTATAAATGATCTTCTGTCTGTTACTTCTAATCCACTTAACTGTTTTGCTGACGACTATACCCGCAGCTTTTTATATTCGTTCGATAATTCACGTCCTTCGCATTAGGACGTACAATTTCAACGGTAGCGTATGTCAAGCTCATTAAACTTCGATTGAAAAGCATTGTCAAATGGGGTAATAGGAATCGTGTGGAGTTTAATGCTTCGAAAACTCAATGCTGTCTTCTCTCGTTAAAGCTAAACATATCCTCAATGCCATTGTCCATGAATGGCACTAACATCGAAGAAACGGAAAAGCTCTCAGTACTAGGTATGTGTATCAACGACGACCTCCGTTGGAACGACCATATATTTGAGATCGCTAAAAATGCTGCTAAGTGCTTAGGTTTTCGGTGTAGGAAGTATTTTTCTCCTTCTGATCTGGCTACAATTTATAAAGCGTTTATACGCCCTAAACTCGAGCATAACTTCCACCTCTGGGCAGGTGCTTCACAAACATCGCTTCACCTGCTTGATAGAATACAAAATCGCCGCTGAAACAATTGCCCCTCTCAAACAACGAGGCAATGTTTCCTTATTTTATCGTTTCTTTTATAACAAATGTTCACTCGAAGTAGCTAGCTGCATTTCTCCCCTTAAAAGTTTCTTCTGTATTACTCGTCTCGTAAGAATGCTCATCAGTTCACCCTTGAGCCCAATTTTCGACGTACCGTGAAATATAGGGATTCTTTTTTTAGCCGAACAACATGAATTTTGATCTGCAAACATTCAAAACCTCTCTCTCCCCTCCCTCTTTTCCTAATGCCCGCGCAGTGTGTTTTACATCAAAAGGGAAGAACATAGACCCTTGCGCGTTACTTCTAAAATAAAAAAATGGGCACGACTGGGTCGCACGTACTTGCTCTCATGTGCCTAATTACATTGGAAAGTAAGATATTTCATAAAAACAAATAACATTTACGTTGAAAATAACACAGTTTGAACTTATAAAAAGTGTCAAAACCACAATATTTAACGGTTTTTAGTTATAATGAAGTACGTCATACGAATTTATGAAAAAAGTATTTCGAAAATTGTAGGACGAATTTTGATAAAATCCAGTTATTAATTTTTAGTTTTTTTAAAAAAAAATTGTTTTTTTAATTTTGGTATGCAGTTTTTTAGAGTTTATTAATATACATGCAATTATAAAATTTTAAATAATATTTTTTGATTAGTTTAATAAATATGGATTTTTCAAAAAAAAAAATTCACTAATTAATTTTTATTACAAAAAAAAAAAATCACTTATTCAAAATGTTGATACGCAGAATTATTTACGCTATCTAGATCTTTTTGAATATAAAATTTGATAAAGTCCATAGAGTCGTTACCGAGAAATTCGAAAATTAAAAAAAAAACGTTATATGAAAGGTCCCTTTAACAGACTTTTCCCGTATATGTGGTTTTAATCAAATGATAGCCAATACCAACAAAAAAATTCTCAAAAATTTTCATCAAAATCGTTGGAGCCGTTTTTGAGAAAAATAAGCATTTCCTAAATGGTCGTATGGCATGTACCGTTATTTGTAGCCTTAAAAATAAAATTTCAATTTCCCCTCTGAGGAATGCCAAAGAATCACACATACCAAATTTGAAGGCAATCGCCTAACACGTTTAGGCCGCAGCTCGATATACATCCGGACAGACAGACAGACAGACGGACATCTTTTGCCAATGACTTTTTAACTTCTATGTTAAATCTCAATCAATCAATCAACATACATAAATTCATTCACCAAAGATTTACTCTCTGGTGAATTATTTCAAATAAAATGCATGTTTGGCACTGCTCCCAACACAACCCACCTCATCACTGCACTACCCCAAGCCATATAGTCGCTTTGGCATATTATTTAATGGATATTTGAACGATTAAAAAGATATTAATCTGCTGCATTAAAATCCAGTCGACCATTAAAATTATCACTTAAATTGGCCAATTTTCATAATGGAAAACACCGCAATATATGCGTGACGCTCCAATGAATTCCATCAATGACATTGTTTTACCTATTAGTCCAACCACTACTGCCATTTGGCTTGAAGTGTAAGGGAAGAATTATGTCAGCCGTCAGCCAGTCCGCGCAAATTAACAGACAATCACAATACAATGGAAAATGCATTAATATCTGTGATAGATACAAAGAACTTATAAAGCTGTTTGCTTTAATTTAACAAAATGATATTCAAACAATATGAGTCAATACGCCATTGCTGCCGCACATTAAAGCTACCTGGACGCGTAATCCCTTTTTTGGGGATGCATGGGGCGTGGATAAATCCTTTGATTGCTGAAAATTCAGATTATAAGTATATTTAGTGTGTTCATAAAAAATATGAGAAATATTCAATCCAAGCTGCATTTTTTATGTCAAACAAGGGTAAGGAGAATTAAAAATATGTTTTGATGAATTTTCGAACAGCGTGTCCCAAACCCTACAGAATAGAAACCATTACTTAGTGATTATATAAGTTTGAAAATCAAATTTCTTTGTTGCCATTGCTTATTCAATCTGAGCGAATAATTTATGTTTCATACATATCGTGATATTTTGGCCTGGGGTTTGACAAATAAAACTCAATCAAAATTCCAAAATAATACAACAAATTTCTTTATTTTATGAAACACAACGTCTTTCAGTTTAAATAACAGCAAATTTAACTTATTCCACTTATTCACAATTCAAATACGTTTTTATAGTTCAATTTATTTAATCTCAATTTATGAATCCAACAGATGTCGGTAATTTACAAACAAAATGTATCCTCCGAATATGCCACATCACAATATGTACGGTACGTAAAAAATGTAGGTATGTTAAAGTTTTTTATCAGCGATTATAGATGTTTTAATGCAAGTTATACATTCGTGCAAACAAAATTGAGATAACAATCAAACATGACATTACGATGAAAAAGCAATATATTTGAGCTACTGGCAAAATTTTGTCCATCTGTACAAAAAAAATTTCCAATTTTTTTTAGTCAGAATTTTTATTGCTCGGAAACGGTTTATAATTATGATAATATTTTTATGAAAGTAGCAAGTAGCAAGTGTTGCACCATTTTGAAATCTTGATAAAAATGAGCCAATTTTTTCAATAACTTGCCGAAAGTATATATATGTTATCCGGCTGCAATGCAGCACTTCAACTCCACCTGGAGCATAGGGCCGAAAGTAGTGCGGTACATTTTTTTTTAAATATGAAGTTTCAAAGTTATCTTACAGAATTTTTTTGAACCTTACGTCAGCGAAACTTTTTTTTCCAACGAAACTTTTTTTTCCTATGAAACTTACAATATGTATTTTTAGATTTTTGATTGCGATCAGTAGTATGGTTGTTATGGATTACGTATAAAAATAAAACACCTCAAAATTTGAAAATTTGTGACAACCGTACCAAAAAATGTGGCCTGGGAATCGATTTTCATCATTTTCCTAAATATTGGCGTAAAATATACTTGTTACTTTTCCCAGTACATATGTAACCTCCTCTTGCCACCGTTGCTCGCTTGACGTTGACCTACGGGACAGCCTGTATATTAAAATAAAAAAAAATCAATTTTTCATTCATTTTTTTAAATAGTTTAAGAGATTTCTCGGAAAAAACTAAGTTTGCAATAAAATTTGAAAACTAAATGTCGTCTATCGAGGAAAACAAAATATTGAAAATCGTTCGACCAGTTTTTATTAAGTTCATTCTAACTGAAAGATGTATTGTTGTAAAACTGGGGCACATTCCGCAAGTTTTTTTTTTCATTAGCCTATATGTTCGTGGTTTATACATTGAACATAATTTTTGTTGGCTTAATATATGTCAATATTTGTCTTTAGTTTTAAGAAGAAAAAGTTTTTATTTTACTTGCCAAAACGTAATGTTAACGTTTTTAAAAATTCAATTCTGTTTAACGAAAGTGGGGAACATTCAGCACCGAAAAAAACTTTTAAGAATGCGTGTAAAGTTTGTTCAAAGCGTATTTATATTTCTTTAAAAAAAAACAAAACAATAGTTCACATTCAGGTCAGGCGCGAACGCAGGGGGGTTTTGGGGTTTATACCCCTTACAAAAAAAAATATCTGGAATACAAAATTGCGAATCCATTTTCTAAAAGGAAAAGCACTCTGTCACTTTCTTGTTATGGAAAAACAAGAGTTCATCTATTATCTCTGAAAAAAGGTACTATTAGCATAGTTTAATATTTTTGGCGAATTGCCCACATGCAAATTTGGAGCTTTGGTGCTTGCATATAGGAAATATAAATCATAAAGAATAAACAAATATAAACAACTTTATTTATACGAATTCACTATCTCTCAAAATTCATACTACGATTTCCGTTAATATTTTATAAAGTAAATACCTACCTTATAGATAACTTTAAATTAAATTAAAAAAATAAACAAAAAGGTATGTATGATTCTTTGGCATTCCACAAAGGGATTTTTGAAATTTTATTTAAAGTGCTAAAAATCACATGTAGGTACGGTTTAGGAAGATTATTTTTCGTAAACGGCTCCAAGGATTTTGATGAATATTTTTGAAATAAATATTTTGGGAGGTCCCTCATTTTATCAAACAAAAAAATTTGCAGGAAAAGTCTTTTTTTCTATAATATTTTTTGATTTTTTTTTAGAAAATTCAATATGTATTTTCAAAAGTAGTCAAAAAAATTATTTTAAATTTTATGATACATGTAAATAAGGGTTTCCCTAATGTGGGCTAAAAAAATATCAAAATTTTTTCACGCATACCCTTTATTTTTTACTTGCGATTATAGGGACTATAAGGCAAGTTTAGGATTCCTGAATATAAAAAAAAATGAGATAACAATCGAACATGACATTACGATTAGAGAGAAGCCTAAAAAAGTCATTGGCAAAAAATGTCCGTCTGTCTGTCTGTCTGTCTGTCCTGGTGTATATCGAGCTGCACCCTAACCGGGTTAAGCGATTGCCTTCAAGTTTGGTATGTGTGATTCTTTTGGCATTCCTCAGAGGGGAAATTGAAATTTTATTTTTAGGACTAAAAATAACGGTACTTGCCATACGACCATTTAGGAAACGCTTATTTTCCTCAAAAACGGTCCAATGATTTTGATGAAAATTTTTGAGAATTTTTTTGTTGGTATTGGTTATTATTTTATTAAAACCACATATACGGGAAAAGTCTATTAATGGGACCTTTCATATAAGGGTTTTTTAATTTTTGATTTTCTCGGTAACGACTCTATGGATTTCTGTCAAATTTTATATTCGAAAATATCTAGATTGCGTTATTAATTCTGCATATCAGCATTTTGAATATGTTTAACACGTGCTGACCAGATGGCAAAGTCAAAATTGAAAATGTATATGAAAAAAAATTCTTTTTCACGCAAATGTTTTTTTTATTAAAAAAAACTTAAATAAGAATAATAAGTAACAAAAAGAAATTATTGCGGATACTTTCTCTTCAAAACTTCTTTCTTGCAATAAGGATATAACTTCCTGTGCTCTTTCACACAGCGAAGAAGAAATTGTTTTTGCTCTTCTTCAGCTGTCAAAAGGCCGTGATAATCCTGCATTAGCTTGACAGCTCTTTCGGCTATATCGTTCACTACTTTAAGAGAAAGAACCATCTTTTTGGCTTTTAAATAGAAAACATTGTTCCCCCACGAAGATGGACTTTTTTGAAGAAATGTTTCATTTATTTTGAAACGGGGAAAAAATGTTGACTCTTGACCGACACAAAATCATCCAACGTTTTATCTAAATGAAATATATAATATAACAATAGCAATCATTAATGAATACAAAACAATAAGAATAATCAAATTAGCTAACTTTGCATCGAATTGCACATATCTTCTTTTTATAAAACATATCTTTTCAGAGAATGCGATTGACTTTTCTTATTAAGGTTAGTCACCATTTTTGTTTTTGTGTCTTATTCCACAGTGTCATCAAATAAAGAAAAAACTACAGCCTCTTCGGTTAAATTATATAGATGCTGACACAATTTTTGAAAGGCTGCTTTCGAAATCGACTCGTCTACTTTTTCATAATCTTTCAATTTTTTCAGAAAGCACAAGTCTTGCAAGGGTGCTTTTACTGTCGAACTGCACTGCAACCATGGTTTAATATAAACCATCACAATAAAAAACACAAACCTCTTTTAATCCATCACTATCTTTTTTTTGTCAATCATGTCGACATCTCCTAAGAATATTGTTGAAAGTTCAGTAAGTTCACGGTAGTCATTTCTTATAGTTGGGTTTCGTTGCTCCGCAAAGTAAAAAGTAGAATTTCGTTAACTTCGAAGTCCTTAAAATTCTCTTTAACCATTTCAGATCCGGTTTGAAAATTATTAGAGTCAATATTTTTCCATTTATCATTTTTTCCATATTTCAGGACTTATTGTTACTTGAATTGAAGGTCCAATTCGATGACAGTTTTAAGGATGAGCTCATACATATGATACCGACAGCCGAAAAGGACCAACTCTCTTTCTAATTCCTGTTCCAAGAGCACGCATGCTCCATTAAAGCGACCTGTGTTAGATGCAGTTTTATCACAACACATAATCTGAACTTTATCATCCAAGTTCCAGTCTTTGATTGCTCTAGAAACAGCCTTAGATTGTTCTTTACCAGAAGAATTTTCCACTTTAGGCACGGATAGAAGTTGTTCCCCATCTCCAAAAGTAATAACAATAGGAAGTCGTTCTTCCTTAGCACTCCTTACTAGGGTGACCGCAAGAAATCGATTTTCGAAAATAGGTCGGGGGAACCGCATAAAATGATCAGGCTTTGCAGATTTTAAGATAGCCAAAATTTAAGCTCGATTGCATAACGATAAATGCTGCCGACAATCACTCAAAGTTTCAAAAATCTCTTTTTTTTCACAGTTTGCAAAGTAAATAAGCTCTAGCTCACAGACAGCTGAACGTATTCTCTCTATTTATATTTTATATTAAAAGTAGTACTGTTACACAAAATTCACATTCTAAATGTATTTACTGTTACTTACAACAGTCTTGTCAGTTCGCAGAAAGCTATCGAGTCTTTGATATTGATTAATTACCAATAGTGCAAGTTCGAACATCACAGTAAAATAAATTCGCACTTTTTATTCTGTTTTAATTTTATAAAAACAATAAATAAAATTATTATAAATTGTAAGTGTTATTTCTCCTGTGTTTTCTACAGTATTTTTAGTGATTTTAAGGATTTAACAGATATTTATTGTGCTCTTTGATATGGCATCCTCATCGAATATAAAAAGCAGAACCCGTGAAAAAATATTTCTTATATGCGTCTCATCAAATAACAGGTTGTAAATTACCATCAAATCGTCAAGTCTTGGCAGCATTCGTTTTTAATTTGCGGACTCTTAAATTAAACCTAAAAGAATCAGCGAGACTAGTTATTCGAGAGGTACTTATTTTTTGGGAAAAAGCTAGAATTCCATCAAAATTCGTAAAAGATGCAATTACAAAACTTGAAAAACTTTACAATGAGTGGAGAAATCACCAACGAAATAAAAATAAAACACTTGAAACTACAAAAAACAAAATGAAAGAATTTGCTTCAAAAATGGACGATCTCTTTGATCTAGGCTGTCGAGATGCCTTGACCTTGATGGAACCAGAAGATAAGGATTTTCTTTTGAAACAAAGAGAAAAAGGTCGCCGAGGTTGTCTGATTGGAGTCGATCTTAGGTTCACTCGAGCTGAAGAGAAAATGGTTAAGGCAGAGAAAATGAAACGCAGAATTGAAGAATTCAGTTTTGATATCGGTAAGCTTCCCTTTCATTATTATTCGATCTTTTGCTACTGTTGCTCTAATTATAAAAGATACTGATACTGACGATGAGGAGGCACAGGAAGAAGAAGAGGAGGAAGATCAAGAAGAAGAATTTAACCAGCAATCTGTGGATTGGGATAGAATGGGCGTTTCTACATCTCAGAAAAATACAGAAGTTTCTGGACCGTCGAATAGCAAAAGAATGAGGTATAGTCGTGGGGTGAAAGAACTTTTAACAATGAAACTGTCTATGTTATTAGATCGATGCAAGGTATCTGACAGAAATTCTTCTCGCATAATTATAGCTACAATAGAAGAACTAGGGCAGGACCCAAATGATTTTGTAGTTTTAAAATCAGCTTTACATTCAAGAAGAAGAAATTTTAGAGAAAGATACACCGCAGACATCCGAAAAAGAATACAAATATCAGAAAATGAAGCAGTGGTTGTTCATTGGGATGGGAAACTTTTGCCAGGTGTTCTAAAGAGAGAGCAGAATGAACGAATTGCTATATCAATATCTTATGGTAAAAATGAACAACTACTAGGAGTGCCAGTTATAACCAATAGCACTGGTGAAAAGCAGGCCGCAGATGTGTATGAAATTTTAGAGCAATGGGGAGTTTCACACTCTGTTAAAGCAATGTGTTTCGACACCACTGCTTCGAATACTGGAAGGCTGAAAGGAGCTTGCAAAATTTTGCAGCAAATGTTGAATAGGGAGTTGTTTTACCTGGCCTGCCTGTAAGTTGGGTTCAACCACTGGACCTCAATCAGATATATTTAAAAGATTTCAAAATGAATGGTCGAAAATAGACCCTAAAACATATAACGCAGGTATCAGTGACACAAAAGTAAAGAAACACCTAACCCCTGATGTTATAACCCAGATTACAGGTGAACTGAAGGCAAAACTCACCGAATGTCTGCCTAGAGATGACTAGGAATTCCTTCAGTTAGTTCTAGTGTTTCTTGGAGACCTGGATGGTAACGTAGTTGGATTCTGAACACCAGGCGCCACTCATCATGCTAGGTGGATGGCCAAAGCTATTTACAGCTTAAAAATATTTCTGTTTCGAAGCCAGTTTAAAATGAGTAATGAGGAACGAAATGCTCTGGGTGATGTCTGCGTTTTCATTGTTAAAATTTACTGCAAAGCTTGGTTTAATGCCCTAAGGGCTTATCTGGCTCCTAAACAAGATCTCGATCTGTTGCGCAGTTGCATTCAGTACAAGAAGATAGACAAAGATATTTCTGAGAAAGCTCTTACGAAATTCTTAAACCATTTATGGTATTTGAGTCCAGAGTTGGTAGGTCTGGCATTCTTTGACCCAACTTTACCTGACGGGGGAAATCAGAAATGGCCAACATACTTTTGACTTGCAACGAGGCTGAAAACAACAGATTTATAATTCCAAAGCCTCGAAAACATCAGCTTGAACAGTTTGTCACAGCTGGACTAAAAAATATTGTCAACAAAGAGACATTAAACTTTTTTACCCGCTTTAAAATAAACGTAGATTTCTTAGGAGAACCTCCAAGCGTTTGGCCCGAAAACGTGAATTTTAAAGAAGGTTTCAAAATAGTTCAATCATTAAAGGTCGTAAATGGCATGGCAGAACGAGGAGTTAAACTAATCACTGATTTTAATGACCTTTTAACAAAATATGAAGATCAAAAGCAATATGTTCTTCAAGTAGTCAGCGAGTGCCGAAAATTGTATCCCTTTGTTTCAAAAGCCACTTTGAGTAAATCTCTGAACTAGATAACCATTTTTGTATTAAAGTTATTTATTATGTATCAGTAAGTAAACCATATTAAAGTATTTTTGTACAAGAAAACTGTTAAATGCTTCGTTTTTTTAAAATAAAACAAAAATCTTTAAAAAAAAACCACAATATCTATTGATTCTGTCAGAATTTTCTGGTTTCAATGTGATTTTTTTTACAATATTTATATTTTTGATTTGACAAAAGAACTAGCTTTAATTAAATACATAAATAGTCAGAATAGGTTCTGCTGTTTGGCAGTTAGAGCTAATTTTCTTCGCAAAACAGGGTAAAAACAGAGATTTTTGAGATTTTGAGCGATTGTCGGCAGCATTTACCGTTATGCGATCGAGCTTAAATTTTGGCTATCTTAAAATCTGCAAAGCCTGATCATTTTATTGGGTTCCCCCGTAAAAAAATCGACAAAAAAAATTTCTTCGAGTGTTGCGGTCATTCTACTCCTTACATTCAAGCCACGTAACAATTTTTCATCCCAGTGAACAATAACGAACTCCGGAATATTATTTTGATTGTACATTAATAAACTCTAAAAAACTGCATAATAAAATGTCAAACAAAAATTTCAAAAAAAAAAAACAATATCTTATCAATTATTTTATGAAAATCCGGGGAACATTTGGTACCTGCTGAGTGTGCCCCAATCAAAATGACGAATCTACTCCGACTTCTTAAAAAAATAATTTGTTGTACATATTCTTATAACAATTCAAAATAGGCTTTTTCTTAATTAAATTCCATTTCCTTACTTATTGAACTAAACAATTAGCGAAACCTGGATTTTCTACAATTAATTTTTCAATATAAAAATCACTTACTTTTCCGCTAGCCAAAATTACACCGGACAACTCAAAAACCCAAAAAAAAACACAACTTTTTTTTAGCGCGAAACTACAAGTTTCAAACTAAGAGCGTGTTCATGACTTCAGTAAAGGATGCGTTCAGTATTATTTTTATTTCTTAATTCGGGGTGCATTCAACCGAAAATGGCTTTGACGAATGTGCCCCGATGATGAATGTACCCCAGTTTACCATACCGTTATTTTTCGACCTATAGCAAAATTGAAAAACACCTCCGAGATGCTATCAAATTAATACTACATACCAAGCTTGAAGCAAATCGGCCCATCCATTTAGGTTGTAGAGGAGCGAACAGACACACAGACGGACGGAATTTCCGGACCCCCTTGTTTCGGCTTCTCTATCATCGTAATATCATGTTTCATTGTTAGAAACAATTTTTTTTTGCACGAATCCATAGCTTGCATTATAGTACCTATAATCGCAAGTCAAAATCAGTAAGGGGCGGTGGATCCTTTATTTATCCGACTTTTTCGAAAACTGGCTCAACGTTTACACTCAAAATTGATATTCAGAAGAATGTACATGGGTAGCCAAAGTAATTTCGCATTGAATTTTTTCCATTTTTTTTTATTTTTAATAATAATTTTTTTTTTTTGAAAATTTTATATTTTTAAAATCGTTTTTTTTTTTAATTTTAATTCTAATTTCGTTTTGAAATGAAGATCATTGATGTGCTCGAGTTTGCATGCAAAAATATTTTTTTATTAAAAAAAAATTTTTTTTATTAAACTGTACCTACGATTTTGAAAAAGCGTAATTATTCACATTTCTTAAGGAAATAAAATGGCGCATAGGTTTTTCCGCTGAAAACTATTTTACTTACTTTTTTTTAATAAAAAAATTAACAAAAACATGGAAATGAGTTTCTAAATTTATTCCACGATGTGACCGCACATAAGGGCATGTATTTATGTGCGATCCCGTCGTGCAATTGAACTTCTATTCCTCCTATCAATTTTTGTTTACCTTTTTTATTGCTTGACAGGTTTCATTTCTTTTTCGAACATTCAATTGCTTTCAAATGTGAATAACATTGACAAGCAATGAATATATTACATTAACCTTCTAAAATTCAAGTTAAATAATCAATGTATGTAATCGTACAGAAGAAAGAAAAAAATATAACAGAAATAAAAACTACTTGATTGATTTAAAAGAGAAGCTTAAGCAAGAAAAGAAAATAGAAAGCAAATGATTAATAAGAAAAAAAGAAAAATGGTTTAACAAGTGTTAGAAAATTCAAACACAGCGTGTGTGTCAGCGAGCTTAGGTTTTCTTCGGAGTCTGGGTTTACGTCTTTGAATGTGCCTTTCGGTTTTTCGTCTAACACGAATATTTCTGAAGTACGTAATAACAATGACAATAACGCTAGCGAACAACAAGTAATTTTATATAATGGTGGTAATCGTGGTTGTTAACCGTAACTAATATTTTCCTGGATTGTTCTATCACTTCCCCTATATCGGCCTTTAATTTAGTAAACTCTGTATTATTTATTTTTAAAATCTTAGGAGGTTCACTCAATTTGGTTGTCTTTCTAGTGCCAATGCCCTAATATTAGTGCTAGGAATAAAACCATTATATAGGGTTTTATTATATTAGCGTTGAGCTTTTATTTCCATCGAAGGGAGTTTAAATTTACAGGATGATTTAAATGTCAAAACACCACATCCCGATATGGTCAGACTTGTGGATATTTCGTTACATATAAGGTGTCCTGTTATACTGTAAGTCCGTGAAAAAATCCAAGAATTGGGGTGCCTAAGTCTTTTCCAAAAATTAAATGGGTCATTACATTTAACTTGCACTCTTGAAGATTTTTAGTCTTGTGATTTAGTAGTGACACTTCACAGTTACTATTGTTTGAATGCTGTTAAAGGTTGGATAGTGATTAGTGCAAAAATATTGCTTGTTTATTGTTTTACATAGATTTAGTTCTAGCTCTGATATTAGAAAATATTTATCTTGCGTTAAAGAAATCACTAAAAAAGGGGAAGATGTTTCCACTAAATATAGTGAATCGTTATGGACAATTGGGAGTGATATTAGTCCAAATAGTTCATAGTCATCAGGTTCGAGTAAGGGTAAGCGCATTTCTAAAACTACGATTTTTTCCATCACGCGTTCTTTAACTGTAGCTATTTTATATAAATCTATTGCTGAACCTTTGGGAAGCCTAAGTGAGCCTGGAAGGTTGCTCCTAGTAAATTCCTACTGCACATTTAAGCTGCTTTACAATTACGCTTTCATTTTCTTCAGCGTTCAAGGAATGTAAATGTACCGATGTCAGAATGAGTAGAAAAAGACAATGGTTGTAATCCATTTTGTTTGTTCTGAAAAACAAAACTAGAAGAAAATAAAAACAAAAATGGAAAACAAATCTTAAGTTCCATCATAAACTCAATGAAAATGACAAAAATGTCATACAAATATTACACATTTTCGAAATATGGTTTAAGTCTATTGTTGTGTACTATTTTTAGTTTTGACCTTGCAAAATTATCGTATTAACATTATTGTGAACTTCCTTCACCTCAAAAGGTCCTGTGAACAAAGAGTACAACTTGTTTTTTCTGGCCATATCCTGAAGAAGAACCTTATCTCCTACCCTAAAAGAATATGGGTAAATTTTCTTGTCATGTTCTTTTGATCTAACCTTACTAATATCTAAATTTGTTCTAGCTAATTGATTAGACTTTTGTAATTTGTACCTTAGTTGAAGAAAATGATTTTCATGATCGTAAATTGGTGAAGGGGTTTTCATGGGCATAATTGCTTAGTTTTCTTATTAATATGGCATTTTGTGCAACCCTTTACGTATTTTTTATCGTCGCAAAAATATTCTTCCACCTGAAATGTGATCGAATAAGAAGTTATGTTTTGAGAACTCCTTGATGGCCACCTAAAGGAGAGTCATGGTATTTTTGGTTGTTTATTTCATCAATATCTATTAAGTGAACAAATGATCCACTACCGTTTTCCTCTTCAATTGGTTCTTCGTCATTGCTAAGGAAATCGTTACTACTTCTTCTTCTTCTTCTTAGGTAGCGCTACAGTCCGGGGTGGACCTGGGCCTCAACCAACAAGCATCTCCAGCCAGCTCGGTCCCTAGCTAGCTATATCCAGTTTCGCACGTGGAGTCGGTTGAGGTTCTCTTCCACTTGTGTGCGCCACCTGAGTCTTGGTCTTCCTCTACTGCGCCGTCCCTCTGGGGTGGATTCGAAGATTTTCCGGGCCGGAGCATTGATGTCCATCCGCTCTATATGACCCAGCCATCTGAGACGTTGAAGTTTTACTCTTTTGGCTAGATCTGTGTCGCTGTACAGCCGGTAAAGTTCTTCATTGTATCTTCTTCTCCACTCTCCGCTTATGCATATGGGACCAAAAATCACCCGGAGAATCTTTCTCTCGAAACAGCCTAAAGTGTCCTCATCTGCTTTTGACAGCGTCCATGCGTCTGCACCATAGAGCAGGACTGGGATGATGAGGGTCTTATAAAGGGACAGTTTAGTTGCCCGAGAGTGGGCTTTGCTACTCAATTGCCTTCTAAGCCCGAAGAAGCAGCGATTGGCAAGAGTTATTCTTCTTTTTTTTTATAATTAACGCGCGCACAAGGGACTATTTGTTTCCCTTTTAATGTAACACACTGCGCGGGCATTAGAAAGATAGGGAGTGGAGAGATAGGAGGTGTCGATTAACATTGGTTTTGAATGTTTGCAAATTGAAATGGCAAGGGAAAATCTCGCCGGGTAAACCATTCCAAAGTCGTGTTGTACGGCTAAAAAAAGAATCCCTATATTTCACGGTACGTCCGAAATTGGGCTCAAGGGTGAACTGATGAGCATTCCTAGCAAGACGAGTATTACGGGCGAAACTTTAAAGGGGAGGAATGCAGCTGGCTACCTCGAGTGAAAATTTTTTATAAAAGAAACGATAAAATAAGGAAAGACATGAAACATTGCGTCGGTGTTCGAGAGGGGCAATTGTTTCAGCGGCAGTTCTATTTCCTATCAATCTTAACGCTCGATTTTGTATTCTATCAAGCAGGTGAAGCGATGTTTGTGAAGCACCTGCCCATAGGTGGAAGTTATACTTGAATTTAGGGCGTATAAACGCATTATAAATTGTAGCCAGATCAGATGGGGAAAAATACTTCTTACACCGATACAGAAAACCTAAGCACTTAGCAGCATTCTTAGCGATTTCAAATATATGGTCGTTCCAACGGAGGTCGTCGTTGACACACATACCGAGTACTGAGAGCTTTTCGGTTTCTTCGATGTAAGTGCCATTCATGGACAATGGCGTTAGGGGTATGTTAAGCTTTAACGACAGAAGACAGCATTGAGTTTTCGAAGCATTAAACTCCACACGATTCCTACTACCCCATTTGACAATGCTGTATAAATCGGAGTTTAATGAGCTTAACATACGGCACCATTGCTATTGTACGTCCGAAGGCGAAGGACGTGAATTATCGAACGAATATGAAAAGCTGAGGGTAGAGTCGTCAGCAAAACAGTTAAGTGGATTAGAAGTAACAGACAGAAGATCATTTATAAAAATGAGGAAAAGAGTCGGAAATAGAACAGAGCCCTGGTGCACACCAGCATTTATTTTATGGGAATCAGACTTGAATCCGTCCAATACAACTTGTATTGAACGGTCCAGAAGATAGCTTCTTATCCAACGAACAAGAGTATTATCGATCCCAAAAGCACACATTTTCGATAAGAGAGCTTCATGCCAAACTCTATCAAATGCCTTGGAGATATCAAGAGCAATAATCTTACTTTCACCAAAGCGATGTAAAGATTTGTTCCACTGTTCGGTGAGATATGCCATCAGATCACCAGTGGAACGGTTGCTGCGGAAGCCGTACTGACGGTCATGGAGAAGCTTTTGATCTTCGAGATATTCCTTAAGCTGACGGTTAATCAGTGTTTCCATGACCTTAAAAAGAAGGGATGTCAGTGCTATTGGTCGGTAGGAGGAGGGGGAGGATGGGTCACCTTTCTTAGGGACAGGCTGGACAAATGCTGTTTTCCGTCTTCTAGGAAAGATTCCAGAAGAGTAGGAGCGATGGAAAAGCTTACGCAGTGGCTTTGCCAGTGTGGAAGAACACCTCTTCAGAAGAATCGGGGGTATACCATCCGGGCCAGCGGATTTTTTTATATCGAGATCTTTGAGAACTCTTGCTACTGTACGAGTGCGGAAAAAAATCTGTCCCATGGAAAAATTTACATTCTCAAGTACAGGAGGGGCAACGTTGCTATGCGGCAGCGTGGAGCTGGCAGCGAAATGGGCGGCAAGCAAGTTTGCCTTCTCTGAAGAGTAAACAATTGGTTTGTTATTGTCGATGATTTCAGCGCTGGTGTTGTTGTCTGAGTTAATAGCAGAGCCCAGGTAGACAAAGTCCCTAACTACCTCCAAGTTATAGCTGTCTATGGTGATGTTTTGTCCAAGACGTCGATGTTGGGTGTCTCTTCTTGATGACAGCATATCATTGACTGCTAAACCCATCTTTGCGGCTTCCGTCTCAATACTCACAAAAGCGCTACTGACATCACGCTGCGTTCTTCCGATTATGTCAATATCGTCGGCGTATGCGAGTAATTGGACGGACTTTTGAAAGATCGTGCCTGTGGTGTTGGTGTGAGAGTTCTGCACTATTCTTTCAAGTATGATGTTGAAAAAGTCGATGACAGTGCATCGCCTTGTCTAAATCCTTTTTTGACTTCAAAGGTGTCGGTGAGGTCTTTACCGACCTTGACGGAACAGCGTGCGTTTTCCATCGTCATTTTACACAGGCGGACGAGTTTGGCAGGCATGTTAAAACTGCACATTGCTCTATACAACTCGTCTCTATAAATGCGATGAAAAGGTGGTGGGTATCGATTTGAAGTAATGTGAATATTTGATCGATAGAGGACTTTCCTGGCCTAAAACCGCACTGATATGGACCTATCAGGTTGTTGACGAATGGCTTTAGGCGTTCACACAATATAGCAGAAAAGATCTTGTAGGTGATGTTGAGGAGACTGATACCCCTATAGTTGGTGCAGCTCAGAGGGTCTCCTTTTTTAAGGATCGGGCAAATTATGCTGAGATTCCATTCATCGGGCATGCTTTCTTCTAACCATATCTTGCTTATGAGTTGGTGCATACTTATAGCCAAGTCATCGTCTGCAGCTTTGAAGAGCTCGGCAGCTAGGCCATCGGCTCTGGCGGCTTTGTTGCTCTTAAGTTTAGATATAGTCGGAATTGTTGGTCTACTCCGCCAAGATAAAGTGGACCATTCTGCCTAACAGCGGAATTCGTTTCGTCATCGCCGTTATACAGTCTGCAGAAATGGTTTTTCCATATTCTCAGCATCGACTGCGATTCCACTACGATGTTCCCTTGATAGTCTTTGCAACCTTCAGTTCGAGCTCTGTACTTTTGAGAGTTTCTTTGTACCTTTTGGTTAAACTTTCGAACTTCATTCCTGCAATAACAGCTCTCCATTTCCTCGATCGCGTGCTTATGTTCCCTTTATTTCTTTCTGAGAAGGCGGTGTTCCTCTTTCGTGTGCTTGCCGACACTCATCATCAAACCAGGGGTTTCCTTGTGGTGGCCGTGTAAAACCCAGCACTTCAGTCGCGGCTTCCCTGATGGCATTTTGGTTCTCAATACTTGATGCTGGCGGTAAGGGACTCTTTTGGAGGTTATTTGAAACTCGATCGGAAAAGGATCTGGAGATTTCTTGCGATTGCAGCCGTCCGACGTTAAACTTCCTCACAGTATTACCTCTTCTTGGCGTGGGTCGTGATATCCTAAGTCGTACCTTGGCTAAAACGAGGTAGTAGTCCGAGTCAATGTTTGCCCCTCGGAAAGTTCGGACATCCATCATACTTGAGTAGTGCCTTGCATCGATCGCAATGTGGTGAATTTGGTTGACAGTGGATTGACCAGGGGATCTCCGTGTCCCTTTGTGAATGTTGAGGTGTGGGAACTTGGTACTTGCTATTACAATATTTCGCCCCGCAGCAAAGTCAATTAGCCTGAATCCGTTATCGGAGGTGGTGTCGTACAAGGTGTGTTTTCGGATTGTATCACCAAAAACATCTTCTCTCCCTAGCGTGGCGTTAAAGTCGCCTAGGACAATTTTAATCTCATAGCTAGGGCATTGCTCATATTTTTTGTCCAGGAGCTCAAAATACATTTCTTTGATGTCATCATCTTTTTCCTCTGTGGGAGCATGCGCGCATATGAGGCTAATATTGGCAAATTTAGCCTTGATGCGGATTGTTATGAGGCGCTCGTTCACACATTTGTAACTCAAAACCTCTTGCCGGAGCCTGCCTCCAATGACGAATCCACATCCAAATAAGCGCTGTTTTTGTTGTGTACAGCAGTTTCCATAGTAGATATCGCAGTTTTTCATCTTTTTTTTGCCCGGCCCGTCCCATCGCATTTCTTGGATGGCGGCTATGTCTGCCTTACATCAGTCAAAGAACTCCGCTAGTTTTTCGGCTGCCTGTGGTCTGTTAAGGGACCTGACATCGTTACTACAAATGGTATTATTATTCGAGTTCTGTGATTGTGCAATTCCGTCATCATTGTGAACTACTTTTTTTTTTTATTTTTATTGAACTTATTTCTTTGGTTTCTTCACTGTTCGCCTGAGCATTATGAACTTGAGCTCTATTGAGAACCAGAATGTTGGGACTCTGTTCGTTATGTGCCCTTAAACGACTGAGGGCATCAGCTACTACATTTTGTTTACCTGGTTAATGTTTGATAACAAAGTCGTATTCTGCTCACTTGAATTTAAAATTAGAAATTCTCGTTGACCCATTGGTTATTTCGAAAAAAATAATTAACGGCTTGTAGTTTGTATAAATGCTTCTCTTTCGATTGTAGAGTAAGGACGCTCTACATATATAATCTTTCCTTTTTCTGAGACAAAATAGCCCCTATGGTGGTTTCACTAACGTCAGTGGAAAGTTTGAATTCCTTAGTGAAGTCTGGATATATTAAAATGGAGGATTTGTAAGATTTTTCTTCAAAATATTGAAAGCTTTTTCACTTTCTGCATTCCAATAGAATTTTATGTCTTTCGTGTAATATCTCTTAGTGGTTTTTCATAGTTTGAGAAATTTGGAATGCTTCGTCTGTAGAAATTAATCATGCCTAAGAATTCCCTTCCTTGGAATTTGTTGGTGTTCGTATCTGAAAGATACTTTTTATTTTTTGGTCATCTGGAAGGACACCCGTTTCTGTAATCAACCAAGAAAACAATTTTTAGGCGAAGAAAATGACACTTTTGTGGTTGAAGACGCAGATTGAATTTTTCTAACCGTTCAAAAATTGAAATTAGCTTACTGTTATGATCGTTTAAGTTTCTTCCGTACACTACAACGTCGTCTAAGCAGACGAAACATTTAATCCATTGTAAACCACTTAGGATATGGTTCATAAGGCGTTGAGAAGTAGCTGGTGCCCCTTTCAAGCCAAACGGCATTCTGTTGATCTCATAGTGTCCTGTATAGGTACTGAAAGTCGTTTTTTGGCGGTCGGCTTTATCTATAAAGTACTTGTTGATATCCGCTGGCAAGGTCTAAGGTAGAAAAATACCCACTGTTTCCTACATGATCAAGGATATCCTCAATTCTAGGTAACGGATTACACTGATTGTTATGTCATTGATTTATATTTACGAAAACCACTTTCGTCAGTTTTCTTGGAAACTACCAACAGTGGACTATTCCGAAAGGCTTTTGCTGTCAGTTACAATGTTATCCTTGTACATTTGATCAATTTGCTCATTTATAATTTCCTTATGTATTTCCGGCAGTCGGTATTGCTTTTTATTTATAGGTCTTTTATTTTTGTCAGTTGGAATTTTGTGGTATATAAATTCTTTTCGAATTCCTCGAAAGTCTTTAAAGTACAATTTTGCATTGCTAGAAATGCAGTCCTCCGTAATTTTGTTAAAAATAGCTGGCAGAAGGTAGTTTTTTGGTCCTGTGTGAGGCAAGCTTTAACATGTCTGCAGCAATTTAAAAAACCTGAAGCTCTGAAATAAGGTTTTGATTTGGTTTACCATGAAACGTTGGTATAAGATTTGATATGAGTTGAATCATACCACTTTGCTGAGTGCTAACTATATAAGAATCGTCATTCCCAAACGTATGTTTTGCTTGATCTTGTTTATCACTACCCTCAGGAGGGTAGGGCGCAAGAGATCGAAGAAAAATTTTGCAAAATTTCTGAACAATTAGCATCGTTGACATTAATTTTAACCCAACAAAATGACCAAATCACTCAACTAAGGGTTGACCAGCAACGTTATCCGAAGAATTGAAGACTTTAGGAGGGACTTTTGCCGCCAGAGTATTCGATTGTTCAACTCCTGAAGGAAAAGCGCCAACGCCAATTTCAGGCAAAACCAATTCAGGAGCTGATAAACAACAAGATAAGCCCGTCGATGATCCTCATGATTCACATTCTTCTATGGGCCAATCTAATGAAGTGGCTAAGCTTGTTCCGCAGCCATTCGATAGGACCACCGCTCAATGGAGCAATTATGTGGTAGATAGAAGGAAACAAGAAGACCAAATAAAAAGAACAAAGAAAGTTCGTGTTCTTGCTTCAATTTTGCCTGGAGAAGTTCTCTCAATTTTAGCTAATCTAGGCCTTCCGGATAGAACTAACTACAACAAGTTAACGCAGGCCTTGAATTTGAGATTCCTCGGACAACACAGATATGTGTCACATACAATGCTTAGGACAAGGCGACTGGGCAACAAAGAAGACTTTGGAGCATTTGGAAAAGATCTTCTACGCCTGGCTCGAATTGTGTTTAGTGATTGTTCAGCACAAGCCAAGGAACATATAGCTGTGATGCAGTTTGTCGAAGGTCTTGCTAATCACAAGATTCAAGATGCAGTCCGTATGGCCGAACCTTCAAGTATGGTGGACGCGGTGACAAAAGCTTTTTCACTAGAGTCCTCTATTTACGCTTCACATTCTAGTAGTTATTCCCGATTTGTAGACGCAGCAAATGAACCTGTAAAACAAGAATAAAGAATCATCGTCACCAGAAATCAAACACAGACAAGTGGCTGGTAACGTCAGCAGAGCCCATTTAATTCGTCTCTATCGGAAAACGATCTACCGTCATCGTAAATGGGCAAACGTTGGCAGTCCAAAATAGCCCACAAATGTCTAACCTGTGTACTGAGAGCTCAAAACAGTTTTTTTTTTAGTTTTTTTTAGTTCCCGTTAAATGTGCAATGCCAACTTCTTGTTGAATCTCGATCCTCTGTGATTTTGGTTAGCATTCGAATTGTTCCCCAAAATGTGCGTCTGCAACCAGGTATCAATTCGAAAAGATGGATGTTTGTCAGGTATGGGGTACTTTTGTTCATCTTGGAAAGTTCAGCCGTCGAATTAAGGTTTTGGTGGTCGATTTTGAGCTCCCACCAAATTGTCATGGCATTCTTGGAATTGATTTTTTAAGAGCTTAAAATGTGTACTAAATATTCGCGACAATTTCATTCAGATTTCGAACTCAAATATTCCAATGATAATTGAACATCCTGTTATCAGCAATGACGTCATCGCTAATTTTTCCGCTTATTTTTGGTTATGTTAGCACTGATTTTATTTCAAGCTGGAAAAGTTGAAAAATCAACTTTTTGCTTTTTTGCTAATTTGTTGGTTTTTTTTTTGCGTAAATAACGATAAAAAAATGTGAATTCAATTGGGTGAGGTAAAACAAAAGTTATGAAGGATTGTTCATAAAAATTGACTTTTTTAGCATTTAAAGCTTAAAAACTCTGAAATCTGAAATGGGGATATTAATAATTTTTTTTTAAATATTTTTTTTTATTGAAAATCGCTGTTAACAGGAACATAAAAAAAATCATGAAAATCGGTCCAGTTTTGAATTTCTTACAGCCAAAAAATCTGCGAAAGTGTATAGTTAGCAAAATTCTTTTTTATTCACATTTCAAAAAAAAAATAAACTGGTGATTACATTTTCCCGCTGATAACTATGTTACGTACTTTTTACGAACAACCAAAACTCAAACACTTACGAGAAAGCCAACTGGGAAGGTTTAAACAATTTCTTTAATAACTTTAATTGGTCACTATGCTTTCGGTAGTGACGTAGATTGTAGTGCCGAGATGATTACAAATATTATTCTACTTGGTATGAGAAAATTTATTCCAAATAGGCTAAAAACTATCTAACCAAAAGTAAATTCTTGGTTTGACTCAAACTGTAAAGAGGCTATCAGGGTGAGAGAAGTAAGTTTCCGATATTTTAAAGCCAACCCTTCTGAGGAAAAAAGGAAGAAGTTTAAACAAGCCAGAAAGACCTGCAATGCTCTTATTTAAAGAACAACATTTTTACACGAGCAAAATTTAAAGCAAACAATATTAACATGTCTTAAAGGAAGTAACAATTTTTGGTCCTTCGTAAAAAACATACATAACTCCACTTTGTCTTCGGTTCCGACGCTTGTCCATAATGACAATTCTGTGGTCAACTCCCAAGCGAAAGCTGATTTATTTGTTACATTGTTTGCAGCTAATTCAACGTTGCCTCAGTGTGATATGGCTCCTCCTGTACTTGATAACGTACATGGTCTTATGGGACAAATCTTTTTCGCGCTCGTTCAGTTGCAAGAGTTCTTAAAAATCTCGATATTCATAAATCCGGCCCGGATTGTATTTCCCCTATAGTTCTGAAGAGGTGTGCTTCCACGCTGGGAAAACCACTGTGTAAGCTTTTCCATCTGTCGTATATAACAGGCCCCTATCCAAGAGGATGGAAAACTGCATTTGTCCAGCCCATACCTAGAAAAGGCGTATCTTCATCTCCCTTTAACTACCGACCAATTGCACTTACATCCCTTCTTTCCAAGGTCATGGAAACGCTGATAAACTATAAGATTACGAAATATCTTGAAGCAGGGAAACTTCTAAAGGACCGGCAATACGGTTTTCGTAGCAAAAGGTCCACTGGTGATATGATGGTATATCTCACCGAACAGTGGAATCAATCTTTACACCGTTTTGGAGAAAGTAAGATAATTGCATTTGATATTTCAAAAGCATTTGATAGAGTTTGGCATCAAGCTCTTTTATCGAAAATGTGTGCATTTGGAATCGGCGAACCTCTTATTCGATGGATTAGAAATTACCTTTCGGAACGTTCAATTCGCGTTGTTTTGGATGGCTTCCTGTCTGATAGTCACAAAATAAATGCTGGTGTGCCCCAAGGCTTCGTTCTGTCTCCGACACTCTTCCTTATTTTTACCAATGATCTCTTGTCTAAGACTTCTAATACATTAAATTGTTTTGCTGACGACAGTACCCTCAGCTTCTCATACTCGTTTCCACATTCACTTCCCTGTTCTTCAGATGTGGAACTGCTACGGAAACGTATGATTAGTTCATTAAATTCTGATCTGGCCAGCATTGTTTAATGGAGAAATATTAATCGTGTGGAATTTAATCCTTCAGAAACTCAATGCTGTCTGCTGTGGTTAAAGCGTAACCTACCCCCCATACCACTATCCATGAGTGGTACTTGCATCGAGGAAACTGAACAGCTTTGCGTTCTAGGTATGTGTATCACAAACCACCTTCTGTGGAATGAAGACATATATGACATCGCCAAAAATGCTGCGAAATATTTAAGTTTTCTTAGACGATGCAAGAAATTCTTCTCCCCGTTATATCTGGTTACTGTTTATAAGGCGTACATTCACCCGAAGCTTTAGTACAATTCCCATATTTGGGCAGGTGCCCCTGTTACTCACTTGCCATTCCTAGATAGAATCCAGAAAAATGCATTGAAAATGATAGGGAACAAGGATATAACAGAAACATTTGATTTACTAGAACATCGTCGAAATGTTTCCTGTCTCCCCTTATTCTTTAGATTCTTTTATAAACAATGCTCCAGCGAAATAGCCAGTTGCATTCCTCCCCTTAAAAGTTTTCCCCGTAATACTCGTAGCGTTAGGAATCCTCGTACATTTATCCTTGAGCCTAATTTCGGACGCACTGTTAAGTATAGAGACTCATTTTTTAGCCGCACTACACGAATGTGGAATGCTTTACCCGGCTCGATTTTTCCCTTCCATTATGATTTACAAACTTTCAAAACCAATGTGTACCGGTACCTCCTTTCATATTCTTTCCAATTTTCCTTAACGCTCGCACTGTGTTAATACATGATAAGGGAAGTAACAACCCGTTGAGTGCGTGCAGATTATAAAAAAAAAAATAGAATAAAAACTTTAAAATAATATTAATATATTTATTTTATTATTATTATTATTTAATATATTTAAAATTTGATTAAACGATGTGATCGGTTGGACCGTATTGGTATCGATCGATCTTCTTTGCATTATGCATAACAATCTCCTCTACTGTATGATACCTACCTACCTTCCTCATTTTAATACTGGCCCCTTAAATACGAATTATATGGATACTTCATTAGTCCTAAATGGCATCCTTGAACTTAAAGACGAGTATACTCCTGGTACCGATGGTATACCTGCAATTTTACTTAAAAAATATTGCTCGAGTTTGGTCCTTCCTATTACTAAATTGTTCCACCTGTCCCACCGAATCTTTCCCGGATTTATGGAAAATATCCACTATCATACCAATTCATAAAAAGCTCCCAAAAACGAAGTTTTTAATTATCGGCCCATCGCCAAACTTTCTCATATCCCCAAACTCTTCGAAAGCATTCTGTATCATTCACTCTCTTTCCAATGCAAATCTCTTATATCCTCAACTCAACACGGTTTTTGTAAGGGAAGATCTACCACAACAAATCTTGTTGAGTTCGTTTTCGTTACATTTTCACTGGCAGAGGAAAAGGGTTACGAAGTAGACGTCATCACTACAGATTTTAGCAAGGCTTTCGACAAAATCTTTCACAGTTTAATTCTTTTTAAGCTTTCCTTTCTTGGATTCAGTCCTAACCTTCTTAAATGGATATCCTCGTATCTTGACAACCGCCAATACAGAGTCCGTTTTCGTTCTGCTCTTTCAGTTCCTTTTGTGGTCACATCTGGGGTACCCCAAGGTAGCCATCTTGGACCTCTCTTGTTTATCCTTGCCATTAATATCTTCTATCTCCCTTTATGCTGATGATGCTAAAATTTTCAAGGTAATCTCCTCTGGTCGTGATTCTCTCCTGCTTCAAAATGACTTCAATTTATTTGTCAATTGGTGCAGTAAGAATTTTCTCGAACTTAACATTGCCAAATGTGAGCTAATTACGTTTTCTCGAAAAAGTAAAAGGCGTCCCCTCAGATCTTATTATCTTCATACCCTTTCCATTAACCGCGTACAGGTTATCCGCCCTTGGTTTTATCAAAAAGTGGTCCAAAGAGTTTCGGAAACCATTTGTAACCAAATCCCATTATATTTCCTATGTTCGTCCTCTCCTTGAGTATGCATCGCAAGTATGGGCCCCTTATCACGCGGTTCATATCTCTAGAATTGAGAGCGTTTAACGTCGTTTTCTGCTCTTTGCTCTCCGAAGTTTTTATGACCCTAATAACTACTCATCTCTGCCACCCTACCTTGACCGACTCAAAATTATAAATCTACACCCCCTTGAAGTCTGTAGGAATGTGTTTGAAATCATTTTCATTCATCGGATTCTAACAGGTGCCACTGACTGTTCCTCACTTTTTGATCTCATCTTGATTAACACTAACCCACGCAACTTAAGCTCATCACGTCTTATTTACCTTCCTCCCCATCGTACTTCCTATGGTCTCAATGAACCTTTAACCCGCATTAGTTTTTCAGTTTAGTTAAGTTTAAGTTAAGCTTGTATTAAGCTAATAAATGGGGCGTTATCCCCACCAAAATACGCGTACGCAAGCAAATTAACGTCTCGGATTCTCGAATATGTGTATTTTGTATATTTTTTATCTTATTTCTTGGTTCTCGACCTTCCTTAGAGTGCATCTAAAAGCATGCAACTAAATACTAGGTAGGCATGTAAATAGGGTCAGCTGAAACTATTAATTTATCGAAATAAATTGATCTCATGTAATTGCTCTTATGTGCGGTCACAGGGACGAATAAAGTTTGAAACAAATTAAAATCATCAATTATTCGATTTTTCTAACTTTTAATTGTTTGAAAAAAGTACGTAAAATAGTTTTCAGCGAAAAAAAATTAAAAAGTATTTTATTTCTTTAAAAATGTAAAAAAGGGTAATTTTTTTAAATATCGTAGGAACGCTTTTTATTTAACAACTTTTTTTCAAAAAATAAAAAAAAAGTTTTAAGAATGCAAACTGTTGAAATTAAACGCGGAACGTTTAGTTATTTAAAGATTTTATTTAAGTAGCGCAAGGAAAAA
Source organism: Platycheirus rosarum (assembly GCA_963971375.1). Taxonomy (NCBI): domain Eukaryota; kingdom Metazoa; phylum Arthropoda; class Insecta; order Diptera; family Syrphidae; genus Platycheirus; species Platycheirus rosarum. The sequence goes on along the minus strand of OZ020509.1, from coordinate 17,917,320 downwards.
ATACACGTCTGAACTAAGTCAAAGAGGAAACAGAACGTTTTCATAATATCAAAAAAAAAAAAATATATTAAAAATACAAACATTTTTTTTTTTTGGAAAATATTTTAAATTAAAATTACTAAGGCTGAGAACTGAGACATTTATTTGCACGCAAACAGGTAGCGATGCCGCAAGCGAGGGAATGATACATTCCATTTCTTACAAATTTGCCCTAAGGTGTACTAGTTGTTAAATCACGCAATTGGAACAAAGAGGGTGTAGTTTTTGTGCGAGTTGTCAACCTGTCCAACAATTCCGTTAGAGTTACCACTGCTACACGTGTTCATACCTTCGAAGAAGTATTACTTGATAATTATTATCAAGATGTTGATGTTTCTTTATTTCCTGAACATTTATCTGCATTACTCTCGGAAGCATCACATCTGACGAATTCAGAAATAGCCTAGGTCAAGGCAATACTGATGGAGTTTTCTGATGTGTTTTCTTCCACCCCCGAAGCTTTGGGAATAACAAATGTGACAAAACATCGAATCAACACGGGAAATGTGAAGCCTATTAAACAGCCTCCGAGACGATTGCCTTTGGCAAAGCAAGTAGAGTCACAGAAAATAATAAATTATTTACTCGAGCGCAAACTTATCGAGCCGTCGGATTCATGGGCTTCACCTATAGTCATGGTGAAGAAAAAGGATGGATCTTGGATCTTGTTTCTGTCTGGATTATCGAGGATTAAATGCTGTGACAATAAAGGATTCTTTTCCTTTGCCGCGCATTGATGACAGACTTAATTCCGTTGCGGGTTCTAAGTGGTTTGGCACCTTGGAATGCCAGTCGGGCTATTGGCAAGTAGAGCTCCACCCTGATGACAGAGAAAAATTAGCGTTCGTTACTCGAGATGGATTATGGCAATTTAAAGTCATGAGCTTCGGATTGACAAATGCACCAGCAACCTTCGAGCGTTTGATGTCAACTGTTCTCCGAGGGCTGCCTATGGAAACGTGCTTATATCTAGACGACATTTTAGTACATGGTTAGCTGGGCTAAAAGTAAATCCGATAAAATGCAAATTATTCTAGAAGAGCGTACATTTTTTGGGTTATGTGATCTCGGAAGCGGGTCTTCTACCAAACCTATCGAAAATTGACGCTGTAAAAAATTGGCCCAGGCCAATCTGTCAAACGGAGATGCGCAGTTTCTTAGGCCTCTGTACTTACTACCGCCAGTTTGTTCCACATTTCTCTGATGTTGTTCGTCCTCTTCACCGGTTGACTGAAAAAGATGTAATTTTTTCGTCGTCCGCGGAATGTGAACAAGCATTTAACTCATTGAAAGAAAGTTTAACCTCACCGCCAATCCTGGATCATCCATGTCCTGACTGCAGTTTTCTTCTGGATACCGACGCAAGTGACTTTGGGCTTGTAGCCGCTCTCTCGCAAATCCAAAACAGCAAAGAAATTGTGATTTCTTATTTTAGCAAGACAATATGTAGAGCAGAAAGATATTATTGCACAACACGTAAAGAACTTCTTGCTATGATCAAAGCAATTGAAAACTTTCATCTTAACTTGTATGGTCGTGAGTTTGAGATAGGAACGGATCATGCGGCGCTGAACTGGTTGCTTTCATTTAAGAACGCAGAAGGCCAATTAGCTCGCTGGCTCGAGAGATTGCAGCAATACAATTTTAAAGTCAGGCACAGACCAGAAAAACTTCATTTGAACGCGGATGCCCTTTCCCGCCGCCCATGGCAATCTATTTCAGGTGAGTCCAATATTCTTAGAACATATTCGCTTCAGTATTTCAGATTTAAACTGCATGACGACACTCTTTACAAGAGATCGATACCTACCAAAAAGAGGTGCAAGGAGCGTCTGCTGCCAATTGTGCCAACGGCATTAAAAAATGAAGTTTTAACAATGTTTCATGATTCTTCATTTGGTGGTGATTTTGGAGCTGGGAAGACTTTCGAGAAGCTATGAAGTCGGTTTACTGGATCGGTGCGAGAAAAGATGTTGAATTGTACTGCGCAGAATGTGATACATGTGCCTCAATGAAAGGGTCAAAAAGAAAAACTAAAGCACCATTACAAATTTATCTCGCAGCCGAACCCGAACCTTTCCAGCGGGTGGCAATAGACATAATCGGACCGTTACCAATCTCAAAAGAAGGGCACAGATACATTTTGGTTTATATGGACTACTTCACTAAGTGGTTGGAAGTTCTACCAATTAGAGACCAAACTACCGATATAGTCGCTCGAGCGACCAGGTGTTCAGTATATACGGCGTACGAATAGAACTTCATTCGGATCAAAAAAGGAACTTCGAATCCGTCATATTTCAAAAGGTTATGATTCTTCTGGGCATTAATAAAACACGAACCACTCCTCTTCATCCACAGTCCGATGGATTAGTTGAGAGAATAATTCGGACAATTCTTAGCTATCTGTCGAAGTTTATCAACGATTCTCAAGATGATTGGAACAATCTGTTGCCATTGTTTGCCATGGCCTACCGTGCTGCTCAACAAGACTCAATCAAAGAATCGCCACATTCAATGCTCTTTGGAAGAGAAATGAGGCTCCCTTCAGATCTTCTATTCGGTGCCTTGCCGCACCAGGAGTGCACTGTTACCTGCTATGCAAAAGAACTACAACAAAATCTTGCCATTACTCATGAGAACGCCAGGGAACAGATGTACAAAGCAGCGCCGAGAATGAAGAAAAGGTATGATTTTTCATCTAACCTTGCTATCTTTCAGGTAGGTCAATTTATTTGGTTTCATTACCCAAAATGAAAGGTTCGTCGTTGTCAGGAAAAACCTTTGAAAAGGTTCAAGAGAAATCAAGGCAATCAGTCCAACCAAGACGCCTCAGTATCCAAACCAAAACCAGCATCTCGCACGTCAATACAAAATCCAGACATTTCAGGCCTAATCAGAAGGCAACAGGCTGCGGATACAACATCGAACAATTTCTCATGTTTGAAAGGCAAACCGAAGAGAAATTCATCAAATTTTATGAGTTTACAAATAAAGCTGAAGAGCCACTCTCAAGTAATTGAATTAACACAAGTTCATCTACTCATTTAGCACTGCCAAAGGTTGTATTGCCCAAATTCTGTGGCGAATATACGAAGTGGAGACAATTCCACGATCTTTTCATGGAGTTGGTACACAGGCAATCGATCTCAAAAAGATATACTTTCTGAAGATGAGTTTGATTGGCGAAACAGATCCATTGATACGTCACATAGCACACACAAAGCCAAATTACGAAGCAGCATGGAAAATTGTTAAGGACCGATTCGAGAATGAACGTTTAGTAGTGAATTCGGTATTAAACAAACTAATGGTACAGCTTATGGCATCAATTGAAAGCGCGTCATCTATACGTGCATTGCACGACACCACTCAAGAATGTCCTGAGGGGCGACACAAGCTCTTACGATCCAATAATCATGTACATTCTTGTGAAAAAGCTTGATAAGAATACACACACATTATGGGAGCAATCATTTAAAACTCCAAGAACACTTCAACCATTAAAAAAAATATCTGGTATACTTGGAAACGCGCTTCCAATCATAAGAAGCGATTGGAACAAGTACTCATAAAACAAATATGCCTGAGAGTCACAAAAACAAGGCATTTCACGAGCATTGGCAGCAACAACATCTATATCTCATGCATGTGTAGCTTGCAAGGGCAATCATCAGCTTTACAACTGTCAAAAATTCCTGGAGTTAAGCCCTAAAGATCGAATTACCTTGATTAAATCTACAAAACGATGTATGAATTTCTTCAAGAGTAGTAATTTTTCCCTTAAATGTACATCCGGAGGTTGCAGGCACTGCAGAAGGAAACAAAATACACTACTACACTTGGAACACGACAACAATGCAGTAGATACTAGTATTTAGTATTCCAGTGAAGAATCTATTAACATCAGGTACGTCTACAGTTCCCGACGTCACGACAAACAATCCATCAATATCGCTAACCGCACAAGGCAATCAAAAATCTTGAGGATATGTTTTGTGTCCACTGCCATGGTCCTTCTAATGAATAAGCATGGCAAAACAATCGAATGTAGGACAATACTGGATTCTGGATCCCGAGAAATGCAAACCACATGGAATCGCTTTCGGGAAGGGTTAAAAATACTCCAAAATATCAAAAAACCCAGGCACGTATTTGCACAGTATTCCTTAGGACGTAGAATTGCATGAATGCGGATGCGTCTAAAAAGCTTATGGAGCAACAGCTTATGTAGGAGCCCAGGGGAAGAATAATGTGATCACAGTTCGACTACTATGTGCCAAATCCAGAGTAGCTCCGTCAAAGAACACAAAAAATATTTCATCAAACCACAATTCCGCGGCTTGAACTGTGTGCCGCAAAACTTGCTGCAGAATTGATTCATCGATTACAATAAGATTAATATATTCAAAGGTAAAGAATTTATTTATGGAGTGATTCTGAGATCGTGCTCAATTGGATAAACGCATCATCATCATCAACACTCTCAATCTTCATAGCTAATCGAATCTCAACCATTCAGGAATATACAGTTCCACAACAATGGCGGCATGTTAGCTCGAAGGAGAACCCTGCTGATATTTTGTCACGTGGAATAGCACCAGAACGCCTGCAAAACCACACACTTTGGTTATATGGTCCACGATTTTTGCATGGAATGGAATCGATTTGGCCACAAATTTGTCAAAAAATCTGAAATCTAACATGAAAACATCGTACTATCCACCAAAGAAAACACAACAGAACAAACATTTTTGGATCTACTCCATCATGGAAATTCGTTCAAGAGGGCACAGAGAATTATAGCTTATATGTTCCATTATAGAAACCTCATACGGCCCAAAAGTTTTTATCAGTTCGAATCGCTTCCTTAATTGTGTTGATCTTGAGCAATCATGGAAAGCTATGATTAAGCTAATACAGAAAGATGAGTTTCATGAAGACATACATCATTTAACAAGGCATAATGAAGTATCAAAGAAAAGTTCACTGTCGAGTCTCACTCCATTCCTCGATAAAGTTGGTGGAAGGCTAGAATCCTCTGTGTTATCGTACGTGCCAAGCATCCAGTCTTAATGCCTTACTCATATCCATACACAAAACTACTACTGCTTGATATACATAAAGTGAACAATCACGCAGGTCCTCAAGCCATATTAGCATTCGAAAGACAAAGATATTGGCCAATTAAAGGAAAGACCATTGTCCGATCCATTGTACAAGGATGTGATGAGTGTGCCAGAGCACGGCCGAAACTCTTAACCCAACTAATGGGAAATCTCCCCGATGACAGGGTCCAACCAGCGAGACCATTTCTTAATACATGTATAGACATTTGCGGGCCCATATAGACTAACTATAAGATCAGGGGAAAACGACAACAAAAGTCATACATAGCTGTTCGGGCGATGAACAAAGAAGAAAAGAACAAAGGTTTTACAGTTTGCGATGTAAAAATAACACAATCACCTTCCACTACGTTATAACATTGTTTTTTTTTTATTACCACCAAAAAAAATTGTTCCTTTTATATACAATTTATGCTTTTACAATATGCTTGACAGCTGATTGTTGAAAATTTCTAGCCGGCTCGATGGGTGCGTTCAGCAGTCATTTTTCCAGCTGATCTGGTGGATGTATTCCGCCGTATACGTGACGTCACGTGAGACGTTGATTATGCAATCAACATTTTCCCCCACCGATGAGCGAAGATCATCAAAAAATGTTTGTCTGAGTGGAGTTTTGCCTCAATGTACCCTCGTCTATGCTGCTGCTCTGGTTGATATCAAGCTCAATGTATGTATGTATGCTCATAGGTTTCAGTACATGAAAAGAGACAAAAATTATTATATTTGTTTACATTGGGACCGACAATAAGACAAACAGTAACGCAAACAGAAAGATAAACGATTTGCTATTGGACAACGCTGATATCCAATGCAGCTGTTGTTATCGTAGAAAATGATGATGACGACGGCAATGCAAGCTCTCTTGATGCTGTTGTTGTTGGTAGCTTGTGTTTCTTCTTTCGTACTGTCGGGCGGTTTAATTTCGGTGGTGCGTGAATTAAATCGTGTGGTATTTTATAGTTTAAATATGATTATATTTGTTGGTTGGAGTTCCAGTGTAATCCAGGTGAGTTGAATTAATATTTTATAAATTATGTGAATTCATTATTAGTTTTGTGTGTTTTAAAATATATGTGTGTAATTCTTCGTTGGCATCCATCGATGACGTGTGTGTGTATATTATTATGAATGGGGTTTTGCATTGGCAATTAATTGTGTGTATTTTGTGTAATTGCTTTAGAGCGAGTGAGCGGACTGTATTTGTGTGTGTGTGTGTAGCAGCTGCTTGATAGATAGTGTTGAGTTATTTTGTTGAGTGGGTTCGAATAGTTTTGTATGACGACAGTGGTGCGAAAAAGTTTTCTTCCGTCGAAATTCAAAATTATTTTTAGGGTTATGTTATTTATTATTTTTGTAATAATTTTTATGTTTTTCTTTTAGCGTTGTGTATGCTGTTGGGAGAAGCAATTGTGTGAATGATTTTAATCATTATAATTTTTATGAAAGTTAAAACGGTGTGTAGAATTTGTGTTGCATTAGTGATTATTTGTTTGAATCGCGTTTTCCGTAGTGTGGGGTTCATTGGTTGGTAATGGACAAAGTTTTGCTATAGGTCGTTTTAAATATCCCTGTTGTGTTCTTATTTGCACTACGCGTGTTATGTTATCTGTTCCTGGGTAGGTTTCTGTGATGCGGCCTAGACTCCATTTCGCGGGGGGAAGTCGTTCGTCTTTTAAAAGAACAAGGTCTCCAATTTTTAGTTGAGGTTGTACTTTCAACCATTTTGGGCGTTGTTGCAGCCGAGTTAAATACTCTACTTGCCACTGTTTCCAGAATGTTTGTAGATGCGCTTGCAATGCTTTCCATCTGTCGATATGTCCTTGTTTGCCTATGGACATGTCTGGCTCTGGTATAGTAAATAGCGTTTCTCCGATAAGGAAATGTGCTGGCGTTAGCGGTTGGAAGTCATCGGGGTTTTCGGTTAAAGGACACAGAGGCCTCGAATTTAAACACGCTTCGATCTGCGTCAAAAGCGTGGTGAGCTCCTCAAAGGTAAGTGTACCGTTTCCGACAATCCTTTTTAAGTGGTGTTTTACGCTCTTCACCCCTGCTTCCCATAATCCTCCAAAGTGGGGAGAAGCTGGGGGAATGAAATTCCACTTGGTTCCTTCTGCTGCTGTTATGTCCGCAATCTCCTTCCAGTCTTGGATCGCGCTTTTCATGAGGCGACGAAGTTCTGCATCGGCACCCACAAAGTTGGTACCGCAGTCACTGTAGATTTGACTGCAAACTCCTCTTCGTGCAGTGAATCTTTTAAAAGCCGCTAAAAACGCTTGGGTTGTAAGGTCACTTACCGCCTCTAAGTGGATGGCTTTGGTGGCCAAACAAACAAAAACTGCTATGTACCCCTTGTGACATTTGGATCCGCGACCTTTCCATGCTCGGATGTTGATAGGTCCTGCATAATCAATACCTGTGTGGGCAAAAGGTCTTGATACCGTCACTCGGGGTGTAGGCAATTCTCCCATCAGTTGTTGCGCTGTTTTACTCCGAAACCTGTAGCATATAGTACAATTGTTAATAAGCTTCTTTACAGCTCTTTTGATTTGGAATACCCAATATTTCCGTCGTATGTGCATTATCATCAGTTGGATTCCACCGTGCAGTGATCTGTCATGAGAATCGCGAATGATCAACTCTGTGAAATGATGTCTGGGTTCCAAAATTATCGGGTGCTGTTGGTCATAGGGAATGTTTGCGTGCCTGAGCCTTCCGCCGACACGAAGAATTCCTTTTCCGTCAACGAATGGGTTTAATGATCCCATTCCCTTGGATTTCGTGCCTTGGGCGAACATTTCCTGCTGAGCAGAGCGTGCAACTATTTTTGCAGCGTTCTCCAGCTCTTTGGGTGAAAGTGTTCCCAAGTGGCGGTTTAAAAGGGTTGTCCTTGCGTTTTTGACGAAGCGTAGGCACCAGGCTGCAATTCGAAGAAGTCGGTTTAAATTGGATGTCCTATGAATTAATTGGGTAAGTACATTTTCTACCAGTCCTGAACAATGAACCTGAATCTTTCTTTTGCCTTCTTCTGTAGTGAGGCTTGTTGGCTGTGATGGTAAATTGAAGACCCAATTCGAACGCAAAAAATTCGGACCGTTCCACCACAGTGACTCATCGACTAATTCCGATGGTAGCACGCCTCTGGACGCTAAGTCTGCAGGATTAAGCTGTGTTGGGACATGCTTCCATATCTGAGTGTCCGTCAGTCGTTGGATCTCTCCTATCCGATTCCTGACGAATGTCTCCCAACGTGATGCCGATGAATGAATCCAAGCCAGTGTTATGGTGGAGTCTGTCCAGGCGTGAATCGTGCAGTTGTTGAGCTCGAGGTTGTGAGCGACGTAGTGTAGCAGTTTAGCCAACGTTACGGCACCGCAGAGCTCCAGACGTGGAAGACTAACTGGTTGTACTGGTGCGACCTTAGACTTTGACATCACAAGGTGCATATGTACCTTACCCTGGTTATCTTCTGCTCGTAGATAAACTGCTGCTCCGTACGCCTTTTCAGACGCATCGCTGAAGCCGTGCAATTCGATACGGTTCGTTTTGCCGGCTGTTTGAACCCACCTTGGAATTCGAACATTATTAATGGCTGGTAAATCGTGATATAAGCTGTTCCATTCTTCAAGCATCTTGTTTTCAATTGGATCATCCCAAGATAGTTTCTGAATCCAGAGAAGCTGCATGAAGATTTTTGCCTTCAGAATACAAGGTGATATCCACCCCATTGGGTCAAACAGCCGAGCAATTGTTGACAATATGAACCGTTTTGTTGTCCGTGGGTTATCTGGAGGCGTGAACCGAAAACAGAAGTGGTCGGTGTTCGGAAGCCAATGAATGCCCAACGTCTTGACTCGGTCTGATCCTTCCGATGGAACTGCCAAAGATGACTCTCGATCCTGGATTGGGATTTCCTTAAGAAGCTCTTCGGCATTTGACATCCATTTGCGTAAGTTGAAACCTGCCTTTTGTAGGACGGACTTTACTTCTTTCTTCTTAGTTTCAGCTTCTTCAATAGTATCGGCACCTGAAAACAGATCGTCGACATACATTTCAGTACGGATCATCTTGGCAGCTCTTGGGTATTGGACTTCTGCCGCCTTCGCTGTTTCCATCAGTGTCCGAATGGCTAGGTACGGAGCTGAAGCAGTACCAAACGTTACCGTTTTGAGGCGGTACACCTTTAATTTGTCCGATGCATGGTTGCGCCAGAAAATCAGTTGGTAGTTTGAATCCAACTCCGTTATCCATATCTGCCGGTACATTTTTTCGATGTCAGCTGAGAACGAGAAACGGTACAGTCTCCAACGTAGAGTGACATCAGTGACATTGTGTTGCAAGGACGGCCCAGTCATCAGATGATCATTTAAGGAGGATCCGTCCGATGTCCTGTACGATGCATCAAAAACAACTCTTAATTTGGTTGTAGAGCTTGTTTCCTTTAAAACGGCGTGATGTGGAAGAAAATAGTGACCTCTGCTGGATACGTAGTCTTCATTAACTTCAGTCATGTGACCCAGCTTCAAATAATCCTCAATGCATGAAGCGTATTCGTCGTGGAGTTGTTGATTTGCTGCAAGACGTCTCTCCAGGGACAGAAAACGTTGAAGAGCTCCTTCGCGTGACCTACCTAGTATGGGATGAACATTTTCCTTAAACGGAAGCGATACTTGAAAGCGGCCGTCGACCATACGCTTTGTATTTTGGACAAAATGTTCTTCACAGGCAGTGTCTTCAGCGGTTTCATAGCGTTCGAATGGAGTTTCTTCAAGTTCCCAGAACTTTCGCAGTTGAGCATCAACATCGGATGTTTGAAAGAAAGTTCTGATAGACCGAGGTGCAATTGGTGATCTACCAAACAAAATCCATCCCAACTTGGTATTTTGAGCGACTGGAATGGTTTTATCTGGATGACGCGACATCTCTGGCAACATTATGTCAGCCAATATATCGCTGCCTAACAGCAGATCGATTTTAGCTGGTTTATAAAAAGATGGATCTGCTAATTTTAAATCAGTGAGGTGCTTCCAATCACCAACGGAAAGGATTTGGGTTGGGAGATGCCCAGACAGTGACTGAAAGATTAAAGCCTGTGTGGTTGTTTCAAAGGCAGTGTGATACGAAGCAAACGTAATATCCACAACCCTTTTGCAAGTGCCACTGCTGACCAAACCCAACCCGGACACCTCGACATCAGTTGATTTTGATTTTAAACGGAGAAGTTGAACTGCGGATTCCGTAATAAAAGATGCCTCGGAACCAGAATCCAGCAATGCTCGAAGCGGTAAACTATTTCCGGATGATGTCTTTACCTTCACGATTGCCGTGGCAAGTAAAACCTGGGTGCTGGCATCATGAGTCGAATGATGATTTCTCACGCCGGAATTTGTTGAAGGCTGCTCTTCGATGGATGGATGGAACGCTGGAGCTTCGGTATTAAAAGTTGAGGTAATATATGTTTGTGTTTGTTGTGATGGTTGACTATTTTGATTATGTGAATTGGGTGGAAATGCATGCGAAAATTGTGTTGTGTTGTTTGTATTAAAAGAGTGTGAATTGTATGGGTTATTGCGAGTAGTGGAAGGGTTGTTAGAAGGGTTTAATTGCGGGGTTGAAATTTGTAAATAAGAAGCATTATTTGTATAATTATTATTGTGTAAAAGTGAATGATGTGGCTGTTGACAATAATAGCATCTACGTGAACTAGGACATTGTTGTGACGAATGACTATAGGCTAAACAGTTAATACATAGACCTAATTTATTTACGTTTTGATATTTATCAGATATGCTCATTTTTAGAAATTTATTGCACTTTCTGATAGCATGCTGACCCTTGTTGCAAAGTTTGCAAGTGAACTTCGATGTGTTTTGTTGAGCGAGGAACGAATTTCGCTGTGATGCCCTTTTGGATGGATCAACTGATGGACGAGCTTGCTGATAACTCACCGCCTCCAAAGTACGGAACCGAGTTTCAAGAAATTGGGTAAATTCCGCAAAAGTTGGAAGCTCCTTGCTGTTTGCCTTGGATCCCAACTTTTCTTCCCAAAGCTGTTGCGTTTTTGAAGGAAGCTTTTGCAGTAGAATGTAAACTAACACCACGTCCCAGTGATTGACGGGTACCTTTAGATTCTCCAGACTGTGCACCACTTCGGTAGACGTGTCTAACAGCTCTTTAATAGATTCCGCTCGCTCCTGGGTTATCGTTGCCAAATTAAACAAACACTTGAGTTGAGTGTTCACCAAAAAACGTTTATGGTCATACCTATCTCGAAGAATAGCCCATGCCTTAGTGTAGTTACCATTCGTTATAAAAAAATTGTTCCTTTTATATACAATTTATGCTTTTACAATATGCTTGACAGCTGATTGTTGAAAATTTCTAGCCGGCTCGATGGGTGCGTTCAGCAGTCATTTTTCCAGCTGATCTGGTGGATGTATTCCGCCGTATACGTGACGTCACGTGAGACGTTGATTATGCAATCAACATTTTCCCCCACCGATGAGCGAAGATCATCAAAAAATGTTTGTCTGAGTGGAGTTTTGCCTCAATGTACCCTCGTCTATGCTGCTGCTCTGGTTGATATCAAGCTCAATGTATGTATGTATGCTCATAGGTTTCAGTACATGAAAAGAGACAAAAATTATTATATTTGTTTACATTGGGACCGACAATAAGACAAACAGTAACGCAAACAGAAAGATAAACGATTTGCTATTGGACAACGCTGATATCCAATGCAGCTGTTGTTATCGTATGACGACGGCAATGCAAGCTCTCTTGATGCTGTTGTTGTTGGTAGCTTGTGTTTCTTCTTTCGTACTGTCGGGCGGTTTAATTTCGGTGGTGCGTGAATTAAATCGTGTGGTATTTTATAGTTTAAATATGATTATATTTGTTGGTTGGAGTTCCAGTGTAATCCAGGTGAGTTGAATTAATATTTTATAAATTATGTGAATTCATTATTAGTTTTGTGTGTTTTAAAATATATGTGTGTAATTCTTCGTTGGCATCCATCGATGACGTGTGTGTGTATATTATTATGAATGGGGTTTTGCATTGGCAATTAATTGTGTGTATTTTGTGTAATTGCTTTAGAGCGAGTGAGCGGACTGTATTTGTGTGTGTGTGTGTAGCAGCTGCTTGATAGATAGTGTTGAGTTATTTTGTTGAGTGGGTTCGAATAGTTTTGTATGACGACAGTGGTGCGAAAAAGTTTTCTTCCGTCGAAATTCAAAATTATTTTTAGGGTTATGTTATTTATTATTTTTGTAATAATTTTTATGTTTTTCTTTTAGCGTTGTGTATGCTGTTGGGAGAAGCAATTGTGTGAATGATTTTAATCATTATAATTTTTATGAAAGTTAAAACGGTGTGTAGAATTTGTGTTGCATTAGTGATTATTTGTTTGAATCGCGTTTTCCGTAGTGTGGGGTTCATTGGTTGGTAATGGACAAAGTTTTGCTATAGGTCGTTTTAAATATCCCTGTTGTGTTCTTATTTGCACTACGCGTGTTATGTTATCTGTTCCTGGGTAGGTTTCTGTGATGCGGCCTAGACTCCATTTCGCGGGGGGAAGTCGTTCGTCTTTTAAAAGAACAAGGTCTCCAATTTTTAGTTGAGGTTGTACTTTCAACCATTTTGGGCGTTGTTGCAGCCGAGTTAAATACTCTACTTGCCACTGTTTCCAGAATGTTTGTAGATGCGCTTGCAATGCTTTCCATCTGTCGATATGTCCTTGTTTGCCTATGGACATGTCTGGCTCTGGTATAGTAAATAGCGTTTCTCCGATAAGGAAATGTGCTGGCGTTAGCGGTTGGAAGTCATCGGGGTTTTCGGTTAAAGGACACAGAGGCCTCGAATTTAAACACGCTTCGATCTGCGTCAAAAGCGTGGTGAGCTCCTCAAAGGTAAGTGTACCGTTTCCGACAATCCTTTTTAAGTGGTGTTTTACGCTCTTCACCCCTGCTTCCCATAATCCTCCAAAGTGGGGAGAAGCTGGGGGAATGAAATTCCACTTGGTTCCTTCTGCTGCTGTTATGTCCGCAATCTCCTTCCAGTCTTGGATCGCGCTTTTCATGAGGCGACGAAGTTCTGCATCGGCACCCACAAAGTTGGTACCGCAGTCACTGTAGATTTGACTGCAAACTCCTCTTCGTGCAGTGAATCTTTTAAAAGCCGCTAAAAACGCTTGGGTTGTAAGGTCACTTACCGCCTCTAAGTGGATGGCTTTGGTGGCCAAACAAACAAAAACTGCTATGTACCCCTTGTGACATTTGGATCCGCGACCTTTCCATGCTCGGATGTTGATAGGTCCTGCATAATCAATACCTGTGTGGGCAAAAGGTCTTGATACCGTCACTCGGGGTGTAGGCAATTCTCCCATCAGTTGTTGCGCTGTTTTACTCCGAAACCTGTAGCATATAGTACAATTGTTAATAAGCTTCTTTACAGCTCTTTTGATTTGGAATACCCAATATTTCCGTCGTATGTGCATTATCATCAGTTGGATTCCACCGTGCAGTGATCTGTCATGAGAATCGCGAATGATCAACTCTGTGAAATGATGTCTGGGTTCCAAAATTATCGGGTGCTGTTGGTCATAGGGAATGTTTGCGTGCCTGAGCCTTCCGCCGACACGAAGAATTCCTTTTCCGTCAACGAATGGGTTTAATGATCCCATTCCCTTGGATTTCGTGCCTTGGGCGAACATTTCCTGCTGAGCAGAGCGTGCAACTATTTTTGCAGCGTTCTCCAGCTCTTTGGGTGAAAGTGTTCCCAAGTGGCGGTTTAAAAGGGTTGTCCTTGCGTTTTTGACGAAGCGTAGGCACCAGGCTGCAATTCGAAGAAGTCGGTTTAAATTGGATGTCCTATGAATTAATTGGGTAAGTACATTTTCTACCAGTCCTGAACAATGAACCTGAATCTTTCTTTTGCCTTCTTCTGTAGTGAGGCTTGTTGGCTGTGATGGTAAATTGAAGACCCAATTCGAACGCAAAAAATTCGGACCGTTCCACCACAGTGACTCATCGACTAATTCCGATGGTAGCACGCCTCTGGACGCTAAGTCTGCAGGATTAAGCTGTGTTGGGACATGCTTCCATATCTGAGTGTCCGTCAGTCGTTGGATCTCTCCTATCCGATTCCTGACGAATGTCTCCCAACGTGATGCCGATGAATGAATCCAAGCCAGTGTTATGGTGGAGTCTGTCCAGGCGTGAATCGTGCAGTTGTTGAGCTCGAGGTTGTGAGCGACGTAGTGTAGCAGTTTAGCCAACGTTACGGCACCGCAGAGCTCCAGACGTGGAAGACTAACTGGTTGTACTGGTGCGACCTTAGACTTTGACATCACAAGGTGCATATGTACCTTACCCTGGTTATCTTCTGCTCGTAGATAAACTGCTGCTCCGTACGCCTTTTCAGACGCATCGCTGAAGCCGTGCAATTCGATACGGTTCGTTTTGCCGGCTGTTTGAACCCACCTTGGAATTCGAACATTATTAATGGCTGGTAAATCGTGATATAAGCTGTTCCATTCTTCAAGCATCTTGTTTTCAATTGGATCATCCCAAGATAGTTTCTGAATCCAGAGAAGCTGCATGAAGATTTTTGCCTTCAGAATACAAGGTGATATCCACCCCATTGGGTCAAACAGCCGAGCAATTGTTGACAATATGAACCGTTTTGTTGTCCGTGGGTTATCTGGAGGCGTGAACCGAAAACAGAAGTGGTCGGTGTTCGGAAGCCAATGAATGCCCAACGTCTTGACTCGGTCTGATCCTTCCGATGGAACTGCCAAAGATGACTCTCGATCCTGGATTGGGATTTCCTTAAGAAGCTCTTCGGCATTTGACATCCATTTGCGTAAGTTGAAACCTGCCTTTTGTAGGACGGACTTTACTTCTTTCTTCTTAGTTTCAGCTTCTTCAATAGTATCGGCACCTGAAAACAGATCGTCGACATACATTTCAGTACGGATCATCTTGGCAGCTCTTGGGTATTGGACTTCTGCCGCCTTCGCTGTTTCCATCAGTGTCCGAATGGCTAGGTACGGAGCTGAAGCAGTACCAAACGTTACCGTTTTGAGGCGGTACACCTTTAATTTGTCCGATGCATGGTTGCGCCAGAAAATCAGTTGGTAGTTTGAATCCAACTCCGTTATCCATATCTGCCGGTACATTTTTTCGATGTCAGCTGAGAACGAGAAACGGTACAGTCTCCAACGTAGAGTGACATCAGTGACATTGTGTTGCAAGGACGGCCCAGTCATCAGATGATCATTTAAGGAGGATCCGTCCGATGTCCTGTACGATGCATCAAAAACAACTCTTAATTTGGTTGTAGAGCTTGTTTCCTTTAAAACGGCGTGATGTGGAAGAAAATAGTGACCTCTGCTGGATACGTAGTCTTCATTAACTTCAGTCATGTGACCCAGCTTCAAATAATCCTCAATGCATGAAGCGTATTCGTCGTGGAGTTGTTGATTTGCTGCAAGACGTCTCTCCAGGGACAGAAAACGTTGAAGAGCTCCTTCGCGTGACCTACCTAGTATGGGATGAACATTTTCCTTAAACGGAAGCGATACTTGAAAGCGGCCGTCGACCATACGCTTTGTATTTTGGACAAAATGTTCTTCACAGGCAGTGTCTTCAGCGGTTTCATAGCGTTCGAATGGAGTTTCTTCAAGTTCCCAGAACTTTCGCAGTTGAGCATCAACATCGGATGTTT
The DNA here is from genome assembly GCA_963971375.1 of Platycheirus rosarum. Taxonomy (NCBI): domain Eukaryota; kingdom Metazoa; phylum Arthropoda; class Insecta; order Diptera; family Syrphidae; genus Platycheirus; species Platycheirus rosarum. The sequence goes on along the minus strand of OZ020509.1, from coordinate 17,901,427 downwards.
GAAAGAAAGTTCTGATAGACCGAGGTGCAATTGGTGATCTACCAAACAAAATCCATCCCAACTTGGTATTTTGAGCGACTGGAATGGTTTTATCTGGATGACGCGACATCTCTGGCAACATTATGTCAGCCAATATATCGCTGCCTAACAGCAGATCGATTTTAGCTGGTTTATAAAAAGATGGATCTGCTAATTTTAAATCAGTGAGGTGCTTCCAATCACCAACGGAAAGGATTTGGGTTGGGAGATGCCCAGACAGTGACTGAAAGATTAAAGCCTGTGTGGTTGTTTCAAAGGCAGTGTGATACGAAGCAAACGTAATATCCACAACCCTTTTGCAAGTGCCACTGCTGACCAAACCCAACCCGGACACCTCGACATCAGTTGATTTTGATTTTAAACGGAGAAGTTGAACTGCGGATTCCGTAATAAAAGATGCCTCGGAACCAGAATCCAGCAATGCTCGAAGCGGTAAACTATTTCCGGATGATGTCTTTACCTTCACGATTGCCGTGGCAAGTAAAACCTGGGTGCTGGCATCATGAGTCGAATGATGATTTCTCACGCCGGAATTTGTTGAAGGCTGCTCTTCGATGGATGGATGGAACGCTGGAGCTTCGGTATTAAAAGTTGAGGTAATATATGTTTGTGTTTGTTGTGATGGTTGACTATTTTGATTATGTGAATTGGGTGGAAATGCATGCGAAAATTGTGTTGTGTTGTTTGTATTAAAAGAGTGTGAATTGTATGGGTTATTGCGAGTAGTGGAAGGGTTGTTAGAAGGGTTTAATTGCGGGGTTGAAATTTGTAAATAAGAAGCATTATTTGTATAATTATTATTGTGTAAAAGTGAATGATGTGGCTGTTGACAATAATAGCATCTACGTGAACTAGGACATTGTTGTGACGAATGACTATAGGCTAAACAGTTAATACATAGACCTAATTTATTTACGTTTTGATATTTATCAGATATGCTCATTTTTAGAAATTTATTGCACTTTCTGATAGCATGCTGACCCTTGTTGCAAAGTTTGCAAGTGAACTTCGATGTGTTTTGTTGAGCGAGGAACGAATTTCGCTGTGATGCCCTTTTGGATGGATCAACTGATGGACGAGCTTGCTGATAACTCACCGCCTCCAAAGTACGGAACCGAGTTTCAAGAAATTGGGTAAATTCCGCAAAAGTTGGAAGCTCCTTGCTGTTTGCCTTGGATCCCAACTTTTCTTCCCAAAGCTGTTGCGTTTTTGAAGGAAGCTTTTGCAGTAGAATGTAAACTAACACCACGTCCCAGTGATTGACGGGTACCTTTAGATTCTCCAGACTGTGCACCACTTCGGTAGACGTGTCTAACAGCTCTTTAATAGATTCCGCTCGCTCCTGGGTTATCGTTGCCAAATTAAACAAACACTTGAGTTGAGTGTTCACCAAAAAACGTTTATGGTCATACCTATCTCGAAGAATAGCCCATGCCTTAGTGTAGTTACCATTCGTTATACACAAATGCGCTAAAAGTTTCTCGGCTTCACCTGATACACTTGTTTTAAGATAGTGCATCTTTTGGATTTCCGACAGGGATGCATTTTGGTGAACAAGCGACACAAACAAATCATGAAAACTTCGCCAAGACTCGTAGCTCCCTGAGAATATTGGAACTGGGATGTTCTTCAGCCTTAAATCATGATTAGCAGATGGGTTTGTGTTGCTTGAATCCATGTCGGTGGCATCCATCTTGACGGTGTCCTTTGCTTTCAGCTTATCGATTGCGTCGAGTATATCACCGCGATACTCGAGGTACATTTCTCGAATTTCCTCGTAAGTATTCTCAATTTCAGTAGCCTTGTCATCTTCCTGAAGCTCACTAACACTTTTTTCATATATTTCAGACGCCGACTCCATCGTTTTCTCTAAAAGAGTCAAGCGGCCATCCAAATAGTTCGTCGTACGTTTATTGGAACCCTTTTTGGAGAAATTTACGACGTCCTTTTCGAGTTGAGAAAGTACTCGACACAATTTCGTAGGTTTCATATTGTATTTAACACTCTTAAATGTATAAATGCCACACAAAGTAAAATAAAATTCACTTACTTGTGAAATGTTGATTTTTCATATGACAGTCCAAAGTCCACCAGATTGTAGTTGCACACCAAGTCCAAGTTGCAGTCCAAGTCCAAGTTGCACACACGATTTTTCCAAATGGCGTTGCACAATCCAGCAATTTGCAAAATCCAGCGATGGCGAATACACAGCACACAAATTTTAATTATTTTTTAGCAAAATTACACAAATCGCATACGGCAGTGTTGAAAATTGATATTTGTGATTGAAAAATAACTGAATCGCAAAACAAAAAACTGAATCCGGCTCGAAGGACCAAAATGTTCGGGCGATGAACAAAGAAGAAAAGAACAAAGGTTTTACAGTTTGCGATGTAAAAATAACACAATCACCTTCCACTACGTTATAACATTGTTTTTTTTTTATTACCACCAAAAAAAATTGTTCCTTTTATATACAATTTATGCTTTTACAATATGCTTGACAGCTGATTGTTGAAAATTTCTAGCCGGCTCGATGGGTGCGTTCAGCAGTCATTTTTCCAGCTGATCTGGTGGATGTATTCCGCCGTATACGTGACGTCACGTGAGACGTTGATTATGCAATCATATATACATAAAGTGAACAATCACGCAGGTCCTCAAGCCATATTAGCATTCGAAAGACAAAGATATTGGCCAATTAAAGGAAAGACCATTGTCCGATCCATTGTACAAGGATGTGATGAGTGTGCCAGAGCACGGCCGAAACTCTTAACCCAACTAATGGGAAATCTCCCCGATGACAGGGTCCAACCAGCGAGACCATTTCTTAATACATGTATAGACATTTGCGGGCCCATATAGACTAACTATAAGATCAGGGGAAAACGACAACAAAAGTCATACATAGCAGTATTCTGTTGTTTCGCAATGAAGGCATATCAACTAGAGCTCGTCAGTGACTTAACTTCAGAAGGCTTCATTGGGGCATTGAAGATATTCGTGGCAAGACGAGGGCACTGTAAGAAGATTTACTGTGATAATGCAACGAATTTTGTGGGAGCGAAGAATCAACTATTGGAGCTCCGAAGTTTTATTAATTCAACCAAGGATCAAGAAAGAATCACGAGCGTTTGTGCAATGAAAGTATGCGATTTCAACTTCATCCCTCCTCGAGCACCACATTTTGGAGGACTTTGAGAGGCCGCTGTCAAATCCGCTTAACACCTTCTACAACACACACTTGCAGCAGCATCACTTACTTACGAAGACCTCGAAACTGCTGTAGTTGAAGTTGAAGCCATATTAAATTCACGACCAATCACACCGATTTCAACGTCCCCAAATGACTTTGCTGCTCTGACGCCAGGACACTTTTTAATTGGAGAACCACTTAATAGTTACATACACACGCAAGGCTACACTTGAAAGATCTTCACTTCTTGTTGGTTACTCATGTCAAAAATGAATTCTGGCGACGTTGGTCAAACGAGTATCTGATTTAGCTCCAATATACGTATAAATGGAAGGAAAGATACCAAAATGTAGAACCAGGGATGATGGTTATATTAAGGGAAGATAACCAACCAAGCCTTAAATAGCCTATAGGTAAAATTATTAACGCCGTTAAAGACCATGATGGTTTCGTAAGAGTAGCAGATGTACAGACGGCATCTGGTGTGTTTCGACGGGCCATACATCCACTACCTATACAACAGCAAGTCGCAACTGATGAGCCATCCAGCAATGAATATGAAATGGCACAAGAACGAAGCAAGGAAACTGCAGCAACATTAATTGGAATTAGCCAAATATTATCTAAAGCTCCGACAGGAAGTTCTTCCTCAGAGCGAAAGCGGAAACATGATGATCAAGAAGATATTAATGAGCCCTCGTCAACCAAGACATCGAAAGAACGAACAAGACAAGGTACACATTCAATTAGGCCTTCATTATCCACCTTGCTACTCATAAGCTTTCTACTTCCGATAATATGTATTAGCAAATGATATAAATGTCACACATTTCAACACATCGGCACAGGGAATTCATTTCCAAAGACAAGGAACGATAAGCTTGATTCACAACAAATGGAAGTTAGTAGTCTATTACGACCTACAGCCATATCACAAGGAATTCCAGGCATTAGAAAATTGTTCTATTATACTAGAATATCTCTGCAACCAATTCTCCGTCAAAGGTCTATGCACGCAAGTGATTCAACAGTTGCAGTACATCAAGCATGAAATAACGGAAGACAACATAGTTCCACCAAACAAGCCTATGGCGAAAAAGGTTAGACGAGGGGCATTGTTGGGAATTTTGCAAATTCACTCTTTCGAGTCCTTGACTCAAAATATGCCGAAGAAGTATCTCAGCGATTAGAAGGAATTCATTCAAATGCAGAGCATTTATTGAACTTACTTAAGAATCACACGTGAATACTAGATTCAACGGTAAATATCATGAAACCATTGAATAATTACAAATAGAAGAGGATACCGGACGCTTCTCGAACGACTCTTGAGACCGATGGTCCCCTGTGGTTAGTTTCAGAAGCTCAAATCATTTATTTTTGGATCTCGTCTTTGATATTTCATATTCCATTTTTAAACCACTGTTTACAAAGGATTAAATAAAATCCTTAAGGATTTTTCGCTTTAGATCTACCAATCGGGGGAAAGATAAAACAAACAAAACACGGTCAATTTGTGAAATGTGTATCTTTTTTTATAACGTTAAAGGTGTTCTGTCAGGGTGACGAGACGAGTGATAATTGGGCGGTTTTGTTGTTGTAGGTCATGGATGTTTTGTTAAGGACGGATTTTTTCTAATTCTTGGTGCGGATATTTCAGATTTCGATTATACATATATGTATGTATGTTTGTATGTATAATTAAATGCGTATAGTAACTATTATATGTATATGATATAAAAAGGGTATGTATTTCTTAAGAATTCCACGACTGGGTCAACTTAAAGTGCTCCTATGTTTTATAATTTATTAGTAATATAATTCAAGTTAAGGATTCGTGAATATACATACAAAAAATTGGGGGAGACTACGATAACTTTGGCGCCGCAAAATAAGAAATTGTTTAATTAAAATATAAATTTTGGAAATTATTGATAACTAATATTATATTTCTTTTCTCACGGATTCTTGTAGAGATACCAAATACAACTCAAGTATTTTTTACTATGAGGGGGGCCACCTTATTTTTGTTCTTAAAAATTACTTAAAATAAAAAAAAATTTAATAACAACGTTAACTCTAAAAAGTAAAAGTTGTACTTTTTCTGAGAGATAAATTTGCACTTAATTTAATTTTAAATACTTACTTACTTAGGGGGCGCTACAGTTCGGGACGAACCTGTGACTCAACCAACGTGCCTCTTCAGCCAGTTTGGTCTTTGGCTAGTTGTTTCTAGTTTTGCACTCCAAGTTGGTTTAGGTCGTCCTCCACTTGAGCTACTTCGTTTTGGCCTCATTGACTGCTAGTCCCATCTAAGCCGCTTCAGCTTCAACGTTAGCAAACGCTCCAGTGACAGCTCGCCGAGTTCTGCCAATGAGGTTTATGTCGTCAGCGTATGCTAGCAATTGCAAAGACTTCAAAAAAAAAACTGTCCCACCACAATTGGCTTGCGAGTTTCTTATAATTTTGTCAAGTATTAAGTTGAAGAAATCAAGAAATCGCACGATAGCGCATCACCTTGTCGGAATCCTTTTTTACCGTCAGAAGCTTTTGTGAGGTCAGTACCAAACAGGTTTGTGGGGATACCAAAACCAGACATGGCTCTGTATAGCTCGTCTCTATAAATGCTATCGTACGCGGCCTTAAAATCGATAAAGAGGTTATGGGTATCGATTTGGAAGTCTTGGGTAGTTTCCAGGATCTGCCTTATCGTAAATATTTTATCGATTGTGGACTTTCATGGTCTGAAACCACACTGATAGGGGCCAATCAGGTTGCTGACGAAAGGTTTCAGGCGTTCACATAGTACGGCAGAGAGGATCTTGTAGGCAATATTCAGGAGACTTATTCCTCTATAGTTGGCGCAGTTTAAAGGGTCTCCTTTTTTGTGGATCGGACAAACAATGCTGAGGTTCCACTCATCAGGCATACTTTATTCTGACCAAACTTTAGAGAAGAGATGAGCTGGTGTATGCACTCCACCAGGTCATTTCCGGCCGCTTTAAAAAGTTCGGCGGGTAGTCCGTCGGGTCCAGCAGCTTTGTTGTTTTTTAGTTTAGATATTGCTATCCTCACTTAATTTTGGTGAGGTAGACGAAAGTTTTGTCTGTCATCGTCCATGTTGAACGGTTCATTCTACCTTACAGCGGGATTTTGGTGTTCATCGCCGTTTAACAGTCTGCAGAAATGGTCCTTCCATATACTCAGCACTGACTGTGACTCTACTACGAGGTTTTGATTCCTATCTCTACAGGCTTCCCTGCGGGTTTTTTACCTTGGCACGTTCTTTTTAACTGTTGGTAATACTTCTGCACGTTGTTCCTGGAGTAGCATCTCTCAATATCTTCGATTGCGCGCTGCTCATGCTCTCTTTTTTTCTTTTGGAGAAGCCGGTATTCTTCCCGTCTTTTCTGCTCGTAGAGCTCGCGAGCAGCTCTCGTCTTTCTTTTCAGCGCCGCTTTATATGCCTCTTGTTTGGTTGCATGGGCTTGCCTGCATTCGTCATCGAACCAGAGGTTACGTGGTGGTGGTCTGGTGAAACCTAGGACATCAGTTGCGGCATCTCTGATGGCTTGTTGGCAGTGTTGCCACTGGTCTTCGGCACTTGATGCTCGCGGTACTGGATTTCTTGAGAGGTTACGGGATATTCGATCGGCATAGGTTATGGCGGTTTCTTGCGATTTCAGCTTTCCGACGTCATACTTCCTCACAGTATTACTCCGTTGTTGTGGTGTTCGGGTTCGAATTCTTACCTTTGCTGCAACAAGGAATCCATGTTAGCTGCTCGGAAGGTGCGAAAATCCAAGATACTGAAGACGTGTCTTGCATCGATAGCAACTTGATCAATCTGGTTGACGGTTTTTTGATCTGGGTGTTGCCAAGTCCATTTGTGTATATCGAAATGAGTAAACCTGTGCTTGCAATGGTGACGTTATGTGCCGCTACGAAGTCAATTAACCTAACTCCGTTTTCAGACGTTGTGTCGTGTAGGCTAGTTTTTCCGAAACTCTTACCAATTTTTTTTTAATAAACCTGATTAATTTGGACAAAAGTTTTGGAAAAAATAACTTCAAACTAAAAACAACCGCATACCTACCTCACTTCTTTAAGGCCGTAAACATAGTAAGCTATCCAATTACGGAAATACCAAATAAATCTTAGGATAGGAGTTACAAATAATAAAATAAAATTCAGTGCATATTTTCCTCATTTCCAAACAAAAATTGAAATAAATACATTTTAATTTTTTTTCCAAAATGTCAAGTTTTAAATATTTTTTGTTTTATTTTTTTTAAATATTGATAAAAATTATAAAATTTAAAAATGATATGATGGCTTTGAAAAACGGTTTAGCACAATATCTTAGATATTGCCGTTATTTAGCACGTACTTGCTCCTATGTGTACTTGCTCAAATTGTGAGGCTAGATCCATAAAAGAAACAAGCAACATAGTAACTTTTTACCAAAAAGTGTCAAAAGCACAACTATATTAACGGTTTGAGATTTTAGGCTTTTATTTTCGCGGACGATATTCATATTAGATAAAGTTTTTTATTTTCGGAACTTACCGCGTTATAAGAAATATTTTCTTATTTATTTCTACCCGACGTTTCGAAGAAGTTTCATACTTCGTGGTCACGGGATGAGACTGACGTTTGATTGCTGTTGTTTAAGTTATTGTTTTTTAGCTCTCAAGTAGTACCGGTGCGTAGATGTTGATGCACTTGGATTGCTTGTGGGTGGTGGTGGTGTACTCGTTCTAGGTTGTTGTTGCGTTGAGTCGATGTATTTTTGGACACATGCAAAGCTCACGACATCGGCTATAGGTTTTTTGATTTGCTTTACTATGGTTTTGCTTATGAGAGGATCCCACGTTGGCGATAATTTAAAGCTAGAATCTCTATTGAAATTTTTATGTTTCTTAATTTCAATTGCTTCTCTGACGATTCTTGGTACATAAAATCTTTCATTTGCGATTGATCTAGCTTGATCAAAACGTATAAAGTGATCTTCGTTGTAGGCCAGATGTTCACATATTGCCGATTTTGTGACAGCGTTATTTTGGATAGCTTTGATATGTTCGTTTAAACGCGTTTTAATACCTCTTTTCGTTTCACTTTGCATGTGTCCAAAAATACATCGACTCAACGCAACAACAACCTAGAACGAGTACACTACCACCACCCACAAGCAATCCAAGTGCATCAACATCTACGCACCGGTACTACTTGAGAGCGAGAGCTAAAAAACAATAACTTAAACAACAGCAATCAAACGTCAGTCTCATCCCGTGACCACGAAGTATGAAACTTCTTCGAAACGTCGGGTAGAAATAAATAAGAAAATATTTCTTATAACGCGGTAAGTTCCGAAAATAAAAAACTTTATCTAATATATATTAACGGTTTTTATGAAAAAAGTATTTCGAAAATTGTTGAGCGAATTTTGATAAAATCATGTTTTTTATTTTTAGGTTTTTGAAAAAAAAATTGTTTGGAGATTTTGGTATGTAGATTTGTATTAATATACAGCTGATAATTGAATTGAAAATATTTTCTTTTGATTAGTTTTCAAAATATTGAATTAAATTTTTTTTTAATTTAAAATAGAAAAAAAATAATTATTCAAAATTTTGGTATGCAGGATTAATTTGGCTACCTAGGTCTTCTCAAATGTAAAATTTGACAGAAATCCAAAGAGCCGTTACCGAGTGAATCAAACATTTTAAGAACCGTTACAGGAAAGGTACCATTTTTAAACTTTTCCGGTAAAGTCGGCTTTTGAAATGATAGCCAATACTTGCAAAAATATTCTCAAAAAATTTCAGTAATTACGTTGGAGCCGTTTTTGAAAAAAAACGGTTTTCCTCATATGGCATGTACCGTTATTTTCAGCCCTAAAAATAAAATTTCAATTTCCGCATGAGGAGTGCTCAAAGATGCACACATACCAAATTTGAAGGCAATCACTCAACCCGTTTAGCCTGCTGCTCGTTATACACCAATACAGGCAGGCAGACAGACAGATAGACATTTTGTCTCAATAAGTTTTTGGGCTTCTCTATGATCGTAATGTCATGTTTCATAGTTATCTCAATTATATTTATATTCACGAATCCTCAACTTGCTTTAAAGTCTCTAGTAAAAAATGGATTTGATAAATTTCAATTTTCTCGAAAACTAGAATACATATAATATTATCTAGTTTTCAGTGTTCAATTAGGAATTAATAGGTGTCATAACAACTGTGTAAAGCAAATTTAGTACTCATTATATCTATTTAAAAAAAAATCCATATGAAGTACATATTTTTTTTATTTTTTTTTCTGAATTTTCGAGTTATAAACCCTACTTTTTTGATATTTAAATATTTAAAAATGTTTTCTTAGAGCAGAAATTATTGAAAACATAATTAAATAAATAAAACATGCAAAATTATTTTACGTCATTATTTTGGACAAAATAGAAGTACAGTGATCAATGCTTAGTGTCAATATTCATTGAATTAATTATCTTGCAATGAATTATCAACCATCGTCAGGGTATAAGAACCTTTGTCGATAAAGCAGTTGTTATTTACAGTAAAAGCACTGTAAAAACTGTATATATACTATATAAGTAGGTACTCGACGTGGTAATCTGCGAGTTTGAGAGCGAAAAAAAAAACAATTGTTATTTATGTTTTTTATAACTTTTTTAACGACTGCGCCAATTATGTTGTGTATTTGAAGAAGACAAAATAGGAAAATCAAACAACAATTAACGAAAACACAGAACCGATCGTTTTGAATGTTAAAGGTCAACTCGTCACTTTTCAAATTGGGTTGGAGTAACTTCAGGTGCGCTTCAAAGTGTTAAGTGGGAATCAAGCTTGGACGACGCGACTGAAGAATGCGAGCGATACATGCTCGGATACTTGATAATTTCAAACTAGTTGTGGGAAACTAGGAGTTTTGATGTTCGCGTGGCTTATAAAAATGCGAAACTTAATTTTACACTTCATATTGACTCATAGATGGCATGCATAACTTATTTTGAGTTTGTCTTAAGGGTCCGCCACATATATTTTCACGCAAATATATTTGGCGCCATCTAGATATTAGTTAGCTTAGAAATGACCATTTCCTTTATATGAAATGCACCATCTACTAATAATGTGTCTATGGTCAAATCGACTGTTACAAGCAAACTACAGACACAGGACCAACATTTTTAGAAAAGTAGCAGTCAGAATATCAATCAATATTGGGCAAAAGATACACAATAATTCAACACCGAAACATCGAAATAACTATTTAAGCTCTATTAAGCTCAATTTTCTACCAGATAAAATTCATAACATTCACTTACCCTTCAACTGGAATCTTTAGATGTCAATCCGCCTTGGGTATTGTGGGTTTTGTATAAAAACGCGCACATAAATACACAATTTTTATTCGTTTTATTCCTTCTAAGGAGCACTCTCAAGATCATTTAACTTCCTACTTTGCCAATGCAGACAAAAGACTCAGTTTCTCTTGTTTACTTTTCCAGCTCACGTCTCATCAATTCAAACCACGATCGAAAAAATCCAATGAACGAGGAATACAAGGGCTTATGAAAGCAAACTTGTTGCGATTTTACCAAAGGACGTTAGAACTTAAAGCAGAAGCACATAAAATTATTTACTTATATGGAGTAGAATGTAATGAATTTTTGAACACTGAAAATTATTCGGCAATCTCCGACGTTTAACTGTTTTCCCATTCCCTTATGTTTTCCATATTAATGTTCCTTTGCTTTTATCCTTGATGAATATTAAAATCTATTTTTGGTAAAATTTGCCGTTTCCTGCAAGGCACACACGCATACTCGCTCTTTCGTTCTTTCTTTGTGTTCTCTTTCTTCGCTCACCGGTCAATATGGGGTTTTGGGAAAGTATTACTCACAAGCTCATCACATCATAAGCCGTTAGAAATAGTGGGCAGTGAATAAAGTGAGAGAAAGGACACATAACGCAATAAAATAAAAACGAAAATGACAAAAATTTAGGTGATTACGGTGTAGAGTCCTTTTTTATGTTAAATGATGAAGTCATTGAAAAAAAAATAAAACGCCTCGCCTGTTACGTGTGTGTTTGTTTTGTATATCCGACACACTTGCGACAATGCCGGGCCTGATGCCCTTATTCCTTTTCAAAGAAGAGGAGTAGCTGATGACTTTTATTTATTCTAGTTCCAAGAATGACATCATCAAAACTTTAAAGTTCTCAAGGATAAATAAGGGAGAATATTAACTTATTTCTTTAGAATTTTTTATGAGAATAAATATAAACTCCACGTTGGAGGACAACAATTAGAATCAAATAAATTTTTAGTCGTTATAGGTATTCTCTTCGTATTTACACATTATTTTTTTACTTCGCCAAGAGACAGTTTTCTCTTAAGACATTCAACTTCCCGCACTTATCTCGCGTACGTATGAAAAACCCCTTTCGGTTTGCTCCCTCTCTCTTTCACTTTTATCACTTGTTTCTAATTTTTTTTATTTTTGCACGCACTCACGTTTATTGGAAAATATCCTTTTTCACTTAGAAAATGGTTTCAAAAAAGATTTTATCATACAAAATGTTAGCTTTTGTTTATGTAATATGCCGCAAAGATTTAACAAATTGAACTCAACTTTTATTATAACGATAAGAAATAACTAATAAAGGACACTACATAGATAATTAGAGATAACAGTGTTTGTATATAAAGGTAGATGTTTATAATTATTTTTTCCTTATAACTAATGATATGTTTTTGATATGTTTAAGTTTAAATGTCCTTCAATTACATAGTTTTTGGTTTTCAAACTCTACACCGTAAAAGATGACAAATTTAAAGAATAGCACCACTGTTTCCTCACATTTATGAAGAAATTTGAGTTTTTTCAGTTTATACCTTAATGTGTCCTCCTTTTAGGGATTTTTATTAAAATTGTATCGATAATAATATGTTATGAATTGAGAATATGCTTTACTTAGAACAGTTTTTAAATGAAGGGATATATTTGCAAAACTTTTAGGTAATTGCTGTGTATTTATTTATTTTTAATTATTTAAAATTAACTTTTTTACAAGGCGGAGCTGAATAAATGTTCAAAAGTCGAAGTTTAATCGTTTACTCGACTCTGGTTTAGCTCGAGAGAGATGAAAAACCGTGCATGAATATTTTAAGATACAATTTTCCGATAGATTGGTGAGCTGTGTAGATGTAGAGAAGGGGTGGTATAAGCTAAAGCATCCCCCATGAAGCATCTATACTCAGTTTACACCCTTTACGCACCCACACCCACGAGCCACGACTCAACTAACAAATTGAAAGTCAGAGAGGGGAAGAGACTGTTAAAAGCATAAAACGAAACATATTATAAAAGGTAGAAAAAGAAAGTAGGTAGTTGTGCGCAGAGCTTTTTTTATCACATGATATGGGGTTGATTTTTTGTTGTAGCGGTCTTCTGGTACTGAAATCTTCAAAAGGATGGCTTTCGGGTGAGTATTTTTCAGTGTTTGAGAAATTAAAATGCAAGGTTAAGGTAGGGGCAATGAGCTTGCGCATTGCGAGAAGTTGATTTACTTCGAATTGTATATTAACAATCTAGTACTTTTTTCCGAGAAAGCTTTGACATTAAAAAAAAAACCCTGGTTGTGGATAGAGGAAACAGAACTAAGCGGAAGCTTACACAATAATTAAAAAAATATATGCCGAGCCGAGCCTGTTAAAACAGAACCAAAGCAAAATTGTCACGAGTGCGATAACTCCGGCGCTTAGGAGGAAAAGCTGTTTTCAAAAAAAATTACTTAAATGAAAAAAAAAATATTTAAACAACAACGGCAACTCCTAAAATACATTACAATAACGGTTTTAAAAACCAGGAATCTGGTCTTTAATCCTATATTTAAAGTAAATTATTTGGGTTTTAATGAGTCACCTAGAAAGCAAGATCTTTGACAGAAACAAGTAACATTTACGTTGAAAATAACACAGTTTGAACTTATCAAAAATATCAAAACCACAATACCTAACGGTTTTTAGTAAAAATGAAGTACGCCATCACACGTCTTAAATAACAAAGAATTTATAAAGAATGTATTTCGAAAATTGTAGGACCGGTTTTGATAAAATCCTGTTTTTTTATTTTTAGTTTTTTGAAACAAATTTTTTTTTAGATTTTCGTATGCAGTTTTTTAGAGTTTATTAATATACATGTGTTTATAAAATTTAAAATAAAATTTCAAAAAATAATTTTAATTACACAAAAAAAGTTATAAAAAATTTCGATATGCAGAATTATAAAATCTGACAAATCCAAAGAGCCGTTACCAAGAAAGCCAAAAATTAAAAAAAAACCTTATATGAAAGGTACCGTTAATAGACTTTTCCCGTAAATTTGGTTCTAATCAGATGATAGCCAATACCAACAAAAAAATTCTCAAAAATTTTCATCAAAATCGTTGAAGCCGTTTTTGAGAAAATTAAGCTTTTTCTAAACGGTCATATGGCAGGTACCGTTATTTTTAGGCCTGCAAATAAAATTTCAAAAGAGATATGTATGGGGGTGGCATACTGCCTCCATGCAACCCCTCTGCTTGGGCTCACTATAGGATTAGGGGTATGTGGGAGTTTATGTCTATGTTAAATTTCTTTTGCATTTTCTTGTTCGATTAAAAATTGATATGAGCATTGATCACAGAAAGAAATTTGTATTTTCCATATCACAATTTTATATTTTTTAGGTTTTTTTTTATCAAAATTTCGAGTTTGAATGCGAATATTTTGAAAACTATTGACACAAATTATTTAATTTAAATTTAGGATAAAAAAAAACAGATTTCTGGCTTTTAAAACCGTTAGAGTAATATATTTTAAGTGTTGCCGTTGTTTCTTCATATTTATTTTTGCATTCAAGATATTTTTTTTGAAAAGCGCCTTTACCTCCTAAACGGGGTGAGATAGACCCCCCTCCTTTAGTAAAAAATACTTGTATTTAACCCCTCTACAAAAAACCGTTATTAATTCTTGGCGTTATTATAATTCGACTGTTTTTTATTTGATAGTTCCCATCATTAGAAATTGTTCCCAAATATAGAGCCTCTTACACTACTGCACACACTCAAGTTGCTCGCGTCAAGCAACGCATTTAGAACATTTTTGTTTTTAACAAGTTGATGGCTCGTACACCTAGTTGACAAACTCATTAAATTGTTGAATACCCTCGTGCATTCAGTTGTCCAACCCATTCATTTGTTGAAAAACCTCGTAAACCTAGTTGACATAATTGTATGATTTTTACAAACAAAACAGTTGCTCTAGTTGGCCAAATGCGTTTTCGGCGTGGTTGCACAATAAGTTAATGCACCGGTTGATACCCTCGCACACTAGACCAATAAGAATCGTTGAGCAACGAGTTTGGCGCACTATGGAATATTTTTACTCAGTTTGTAGTAGGTTTTTTACTTTTTCCTACATCATATATTTTGGTATTATTATTATTTTAAAGTTATTTTTTCCACCCACTAAAATGAAAAGAAAATTGGCCCACCTCTTAAATAATTTTAGTTGACAGTGAACGCCGAAGGCAGACTTCTTGGCCAAAAAAAAAAAAGAAAACAAAAAACACAATAAAATAAAAACAAAGCATGTGCAATAGTGAAATTGATCAAAATGCGTATTTCAACTCCCAACAGTACACACATTTTGTCGCATTCAACAAAGCTCACGCCAACGAAAAATCAAAAAAGGTTGGCAATGAGTTGAACAGATAATGTGCAGCGCATTATCTCGAAATCGTTACTTAACCCGTTGCGCAATGATGGTCAACGAACAACATGAACACGCACTAGTTGAGAAACGCGTTGATAGGCGATCCAACCATCTCCAACGCGTTGGTTGGACAAAGTTGAGAGCATCGTACATTAAAGTTGAATGAGTTGAATACCGTTACCGAATTGATGCGTTAGGCACCCAGTGAACGACGGGCATTAGTTCAGTTAGGTTAAGTTATTCGCACAATTCGGGCACATCAAACCATTGAACACATATTTTCCCTGATCAACCAGATTTGGAGCGGTGAAAAATCACATTTGAAATTCGAAAGGTGGTCACACTAGGCATACCTATATGTATGTAATAAATTTTATCAGCGGATGAAGGATAATTTATATCCTCAACGTGGATGTCATTAACAAAAAAATGTGAATTCTTAATGTTCATTTTCACAATTTTGATCTGATAACAATTAATTTTTTTTTAATTAAAAAGTTTAATACATTTTTCATGTCGACGACATTTATCTTCTGTCGGACAATATCTTAAAAGAATTTCTTTATTTCCTATAACTTCTTTAATGGTCTGATATTTGATACCAACATGTTTACTTCGCTTGTGAAATATTGGATTACTAGCTGATTTCTGCGTGGTTGTCGATATGTAATGTGACTGCTTCACCATTCGACCTTCCTACCAACATCAGAATCAGAAGTCTTCGCAGATAAACGGATTCTTTTGCAGCAACGGAAGCAGGCATATGCTGCGCTTCTGTGCCACTTATGGCGGTATTTATCCAGCGCTCATAAACTCCTCTTAAGTTTATGAGGCTCAAAACTTGTTACCAAAATTTTGGTATTTACCGACCGGTATTAGCATGAATTCGAATATTCAAAAATGGCTTTTTGTCATCTCTACTCGCTACTTTTTTCGGATTAAAATGCAAAAATATATAAACAAGCAATATCAGCTAAATTTACATTTGTAAAAATTAAGTTAAGTTTATTACACAATAAATATAAATAAATAAATGCATTTAAAAAAATTCTTTTTTCAGGTATCTGTAAGTTATCCAATACATTTCCGGCTTTAAGAAGGTTATTTTATTGCTCATTCTAGCAATAAATAAATTAATGAATTTATTGGCGCGACAGCTCCTTAAGGAGCCAAGGCCTAGTGACTTATACTCTCAACCATTCCTGTGTGTGTGTTGTTAATCTGCAAGAATGGAAGGGACCTACAGTTTATCGCCGAGTCCAAACGGCTACATGAGATCCACTTTTTCGAGTACCTTCTAGCAATAGGAAGAAATGAAAAAACAAATATTTAAACAACAAGGGCAACTCCTAAAATAGATTACAATAACGGTTTTAAAAACCAGGAATCTGGGGTTTAATCTTTTATTTAAAGTAAATTATTTGGGTTTTAATGAGTCACCTAGAAAGCAAGATCTTTGACAGAAACAATTAACATTTACGTTGAAAATAACACAGTTTGAACTTATCAAAAGTCTCAAAACTACAATACCTAACGGTTTTTAGTAAAAATGATGTACGCCATCACACGTCTTAAATAACAAAGAATTTATTAAAAATGTATTTCGAAAATTGTAGGACCGGTTTTGATAAAATCCTGTTTTTTATTTTTAGTTTTTTGAAACAATTTTTTTTTATTTTCGTATGCAGTTTTTTAGAGTTTATATATAATTTATATTTTAGTACTCCCGAATAACTAAAAAATGTATTTTTATCTGTTCTCCACCGGAGAACAGAAAATAAAAGACAAATGATTTTATTTAAAAATTGTCCCTTTATTCAATCAAGGTTCTGATCCCTTGCCACTGGTGGGGGGAAATCTTTAGCTATACGGTGAGATACAAACTGAAGCTATTGAGATTGAACGATCCCTTTGTATACAACTTACTTGCTAACGCAGCAAATCTTAGTTTGGCTGCGGATGATGCAATAGTCAAAAGAATATTTTCCATTGTATACAAATCAATTCTAGCTGAGGGCAAGAAATGCTTATACTGCATCATATTTTAATTGACAGTTTTTAATAGATCTCATCCCTTTTTTGTTTGTATAGTTTTTATAGGGACGCACAAGTGTGCTCTGATATTACTTAAGGTTTTATGGGGACGCACAAGTGTGCTCTGATATTACTTAAGGTTTAATGGGGACGCACAAGTGTGCTCTGATATAACTCCTCCCCCCTTAGAATCTTCTAATGGTTGAAATGAGACCGTTGGAAGATTTACATTATTTATTATCTTCCTTTTATATTTTTTCATTTTTATACAAACATAAATTATTAAACTGGTTAAAATGATTAAATATATCGTTAGATTTAACTTCTTATAATTATATTTCAATTCTTCGATTTCTTTTAGATTGTTTATGTTTTCGTAATATAATTCTTTAAATGACAAATCTTCTATTTTAGTAAAATTGATATTTAAGATAGTGTTAGGAATTATTGGTTCATATTTGTAATCGTTTTTTTCATAAATTTCATTATTTATTCTTATTTGACAATTTTGTAATTTAAGAAGATAATTTCCTTTAACAAAAATCGTTTGTTTATTACATGTTTGATTCAATTCTTGTTGTTTAACATTGATAAGTATTAGGTTGTTTGTACCTATTTCTAAAATCTTTTCATCTAAATTTTTTTTTTAATTACAATGCATTTGTTTGTTAAAAAGGTTTTCAATACAATTATCTTTTATTTCTTTTAAGTTTTTTAGATATTTTGTGTCTTCATACATAGTTTGGTTATTCGTTTATTTATTTATTTATTTTCAATTGCATATTGCTATCTTTATTAGGTATTGGTTGTACATATAATTTTTGATATGTTTCATTTGTAAATACAGGTAATTTGATTACAAAAATTATATTGTTCTTATATAAGGCAAGATTTAAATGTATGTCTTCTAAATTGTTTAATTGAATATTACGATGTTCTATTTCTTCTGTAGTTAAAATATCTCTGCTAGGTACTCCTAATCCAGAAGTCATTATTACTTCTTTAATTTTTCCAATATCTTCATGCAAGTATTCAAGATTTTCTCTTAATTTTATTTCGTATTGAATTTTAGCTATATCTTTTTCATAATCATAAGTTCCTATGAAATTATCTAGGTTCTTTATTATTTCTTTAGTTTCATTGTTAAGAGTATCGGTAAAAAATTTTATTTGTTTGTTAAATTTGTCATTGATTATAATCTGTTTATTTAGGTTTAGAATTTCATTATGATCGTTTGTTTCTATTATTTTTAGATGTTCTTCTATATCTTGTCTATCTCTATCGTCCATTGTACCAAATAAGAATTGTAATCCTGTGCTTACTATATTGAAAAGTCCACGTTTTTGTCTATTAACTAAAGGATGTGGTAAGAGGATTTGAAATTCATTCCCTAAAACTATTTTCTTCGGGTAATCTTTTAATGTCTCTTTCCATTATTTCTATGTTTCTTTCGTATTCAGTTAAATTAATAATGTGAAGGATAGAATTATATCTTTCAATTATTGAGGATTCTTCTAATTGGATTGTTGTAAAGCCGTTCCCTTTATTTAGGTCAATAATTTCTAATTCTGCATGTGCGGTGCTAAGGGTTGTCAGTATCATCAATACGGTCATTATTTTCAGAATTTTCTCCGTAAGTTGCATTATTCGATATGCTCTCACTAGATGATCTAGAATGTAATGATATATTTTCTTGAAACTTTTTATTTTTCCTAAATTGATCTTTATGGAGTATGCGTTTAGCTTCTTTAATTGTATATTTTTTATTAGTTTTATTTATTACTTCTGCCCTTTTAAATCGAGGTATAGTTTAAATCTTAATACGTTCTTGTGCTGTTGTTTTTATAAAATGTTCGTTTATGTCAACATCTTTCCTTTTTTCGTTTAATTTGTTTAGTACTTTTTCTTTTTTTCTTCTATATTTTTATATATTGCTTCATTATTTACCTTATTTAAATGGATGTCTATAGGTTTTCCTTAGTTGTCAAATGTATGGTATCATTATAAATTGAGAGAATGTTAATAACTTGATCTATTAATGGAAATGGATCATCTGTTTTTTCTACCTGAGATAGAATTCTAAGTTGTTCGTTTAGGGTACTATGAAATCTTTCAATGTCTGAATTATCGTAACGCCTGTTTGCTGTACAGTAATGCACTTCAATGTCATTGTTTGATAAAAAGTTTTTTTAAGGTTTCTGCCATAAAGGCATTTTCATTATTTAAAGTAATAAGCTTAGGTTTAGTCATATATGAAAATATTTTTGTCATAGCGTTCATAACGTCTACGTATGTTTTATTTTTTATCTGTTCCACTGCAACATATTTTGAAAATTTATCAAAACATGTAAGGTATTTTCTATTTTTGTCTCTGAACCAGATATCCAAATGATAATGTTCATGTGGTCCTTTGGGTGTAATTGTTTTTTCGTAAGGTTATTTGATAGGTTTTCAATCTATTTTTGTCATACAAAAATTACATTTGTTTAAAATTTTATTTATTAATTCTTTAAAATTCGGAATGTAATATTTTTTTGCCAGTTACAAATAAAGCTTTTCTATTCAAATATGATTTAATTCTTTGTTTGTTTTGAATATTATTTCATATCCTTCTTTTATGTTTAAATCTTTTAAAATTGTTGTGCTTCTTAATAATATATTTCTTTTTCCTATTTTATTTTCTCCTATCCATACACTTTGGAATTCATTAAATGTTGTATCATTTTCAATGTATATAGCATTTGTAATACTAATATCAATTTCTTTTATTAGTTTTAAGTATAATTCCTCATTCGGATTAGTGTGTTTAAAGGTTATTCGTCTTCTACCAACATGCGGGAATATAATTGTTTGATCTCCATTTGCGTTGGAATCAAGTACAATTTGTCTCTTAAAGTAATTAAGAGGTTTATCGCTAATAGGTATAAAAGAAAATTATCTTCTTGCGCACTGTGATTAGTTCTTAAATCTTCTTCTAATATGTTTATTTTTGGTTCTTTTATTTTAATTCTTAAAAGAGCATCTGCTACCTTATTGAAATTTTGAAATCGTATTCTACTAATTTTATTTTCCAGCATTGCAATTTTGAATTTGGCTCTTTTAAATTTTGTAACCATATTAAAGGCCTATGATCAGTTTTAATTGTGAATTTTCTACCGTAAAGGTAATGCCGAAATTGAGACGTTGCATATATAATTGCTAGTAACCCTTTTTCTATTGTAGAATAGTTTTGTTCGTGTTTGTTTAATGTTCTTGATGCAAAAGATAGTGGTCCGTGTGATTGACTAAGAACTGCGCCTATGGCAAAGTTTGATGCATCCGTAGTAAGTATGAATTCTTTTGAAAAGTCTGGATGTCTGTTCTTAACATTGTCTGTCATCATTGTTTTAAGTTTCAGAAATGCGTCTACGTAATTTTTATCTTTAATATCTATTTTAGCGTTCTTTTTTAAACAAAGTGTAGGTTTAATAATTTTTGCGTAGTCTTGTATAAACTTACGATAACATCCGGTCAATCCAAGGAAAGTTTGTATTTCTTTACCTGTAGTAGGTATGGGAAAGTTTTTGATTGTTTCAATTTTTTTTAGGATTAGGTTTTATACCATTTGGTGTTAGTATATGACCAAGAAATTCAGTTTCATGTTTCATGAATTCTAATTTATTAAGGGATACTTTGAGGTTTACTTTTCTTAAAACGTTTAATATTAGTTTGATATGTGTTATATGTTCTTGCAGATTTGTAGAAAAAATTATTATGTCATCTAAATTTACGTAACAAATTTTGCCTATGTTATCTTTTAGTACTTCATTCATTAATCGTTGAAAACTTGCGGGTGCATTCTTTAAACCGAATGGCATTCGTAAAAACTGGTAATGCCCAGAAAATGTGCTAAATGCTGTTTTTTTCTTTATCGTTTTCTTCTATTTCAATTTGATAAAATCCTTTAGTAAGATCTAGTGTGGTAAAATAATAACAATGTCCAAGTTTGTCAAGTATTGCATCAATATTAGGAATAGGGAATTTATCTTCTCTAGTTTTAAGATTTAATTTACGGTAATCGATAACTATTCTCCATTCTTTGTTTCCATTCGAGTCTTCTTTTTTTGGTACCACCCAAATTTTGTGTTTGACATAGTTAGTAAAAGTTAAATCATCGCCTTTGTGATAAAAAGCTTGCAGTTGATTACAAATTTTTAATAATTCAGATTTTTCCTCGTTGTTAATTCATTCGTAATTCGTAATTCATTCGTAAAATTTGGTATACTAAAATCTTCTTTAATTTGATTCATATGGTTAATTGAATTTTCATATTCAAATTCTTCAGTTTTATTAAAGAAAATTGGAAATGTGTTTTCATTTAGTTTTAATATCTTTTCTTTGTAAAATATAGTAGCATTGTTAAGGATTAGTATATTATTACCCAATAAACCGTTATATTCATTAAAAAAGTTATAAATTTGAAATTCGGCGTCTTCTAAGACTGGTAAAACAATTTTTTTCTTTGGGGAAAATAGCGTCTTTATAAATAGTTATAGGGTTACCTGCTGTTTTAATTGTCAATGGGGAAATTCTACTTTTCAAATACTGTGGTGGTGTATCTTCTTCGTTTATTATACTATTAGTTGCACCGGTATCTATCAATAATCTTATACTTAAATTTTCTTTTGTTAATCTGATATAGGGTAAACCTAGTTTAGTGTCTCCGAGGCTACATATTGAAAATTTGCTTCATTGTAAGGTTCTTGTTTAATAAAATTTTTTTTAGGAGGATAAAAACGTCTAAGTTGAGATGAGCTTGGATCTACATCCATTGGTTCAAATTTTTGTGGATATTGTTTATATTGTTGCCTGTTTTCATTTGTTTTTTGGTAATTTTGATTGTACTGTCTCTGGTTTGAAAAATTATTTTGAGTATGGAATGGTTTAGGTAGCCAATTACCTCTCTTAATATTATTGTCCTTATTATCATACCGATTTTGTTTAAAATTGTTATTTTTATTTGCTGTTTCATTAGTTTTAAAATCAAAGCTTTTATTAACAAATTGTGCATGTGAAAGTTCATGAAGTGCTGACTCCATGCTTGAAGATTTTAAAGAATATAAAATCGTTCTCATGTGAACTGGTAATTTTTCTTTAAATTTTTTTTAACGCTGTATCGTTGTTTCTAGGAATATCTAAGTGATTTCCTTTTTGAAAACATTTTTGATTAAGAAGTGAAAGTGTTTTTTGGATGTAATTATAAAATTTCAAGACATCACCACGAAATTGGGAACTTCTTAAATCTTCATATAATTGGTAACTATTTTTAAAGCCACCGAAATTTTCTAGCAATATTGCTTTTATTTCTGCCCATTTCGTTAGATGTGTGTGGATTTCTATGGCCTGTCTTGCTCGGCCTATGAATTTAGATTTCAAAAGGTTAATGCACATTTTCTGACCTCGTTCGTTATAAGTCAATAGGGTTGGGATTATGACATCTACGTTATTTAAAAATATTGGAAGATCTTCCGTTCTTCCATCAAAAGTCGAAAGTCTTTCTATATACTTTAATAGGTTGAGTTCTAAGACTCTTAATGAACAATTATTAACATTATTTTGTAACATATTCATATTTAAATTAGGAATATTATTATTACCATTTAATGCGGCTGCTTCCGCTGCTGTTGCTGTTTGTTGGATATTCATGATGTCTTCTGTGTCTTCTTCTGGTATGTAATATGGTTTTTCACATTGGTTTTCTCCTTGATGTTTTCTCCTGAATGTTTTTACCGTCTTTTTAATTTTCTTCATATATAGAACACGTTGGGGCTTTCGACATGGATAACATATGCCTCCTAAAGATGTTCTGCCTTCAGGTTTATTTTATTTTTTTATATTTTTAATTCTTTTTTCTTTTTTACTTTAAACTTTTAATTTACTGATTTTTGTTTTTCACTTCACTTTTGTTTTATTATTATATATTTTTTTTCGAATTATTTTTCCTCTACGGATTTCGTAGTATAGGGCATATTCATTGACCTGAACTACTAAAATAATTCTTTCGAAAGATTTTTGTTTTTCACTTCACTTTTGTTTTATTATTATATATTTTTTTTCCCGTGGCTTAGTGGTTAGTGTGTCGGACTGCTAAGCGAAAGACCCTGGGTTCAAATCCAGCTCATAGCCACCTTTTTTTCTGGGGTACTGCCTCTTGCGAGGAACTGACAAAACCTCCAAGAGGCCTTGGCTCCTTAAGGAGCTGTCGCGCCAGTAAATTTAAATAAATATTTTTCCTCTACGGATTTCGTAGTATAGGGCATATTCATTGACCTGAACTACTAAAATAATTCTTTCGAAAGAGATTCAATATTCGTTTGAATTCTTTCGTTAAGATCGATTTTAAATTTTTCGCTTTTTTTCACAAAAAAAAAAAAAATGTTGTCCACAATCACGGGTTACGAGTTGCTTAATTTTTTTTTATTTTTTTGTCTTTATTTTGTCAACCAAACTTTTAAGCTTAGTACCACAAACACGAGCTACGAGTTGCTTTACGTATTGTTGCTTGTCTAGTGTTGGTTTTCACAAATATAAATGTTTCACACAATCACGAGTTACGAGTTGCTATGAAGTTTCGCGAAAAACGAGGTTCGATCACTGGACTACCATATCTTTATATGATTTGCATTCATATATCTGATTGGTATCCTACCGACTGCGCCATTTATAATTTAGTAGTCCCGAATAACTAAAAAATATATTTTTATCTGTTCCCCACCGGAGAACAGAAAATGATTTTATTTAAAAATTGTCACTTTATTTAATCAAGCTTCAGATCCCTTACCACTGGCGGGGGGAAATCTTTAGCTATACGGTGAGATACAAACTAAGGCTATTGAGATCGAACGATGCCTTTTTATACAACTTACTAGACATGGGTAACTTGATTTATTTATTCCGCTTAGTACAAGCACATAATATCTTAAAACTAGATAACAATTAAATCTTAAAGCTAAGGACAAGAAAAAAGATGAGGATAAAAAGAGGAAGATTAAGATTGAAGAGCTAGTTTGAGAGAGGATTTTGAGAGGTTTAAATCAAAAATGTTGGAGTTGTTTACTGTTCTAATCATTCTAGTAATTGGTTCATTTTGGCCATATTCAGTACGATGGAAAGGGACACAGAAGAGGGGATTCTTCCTCAAATGACGAATACGAGTATTCGGTTTGAATTTATTAAGTAGAACTTCGCTATCAATGACTCCATTCAAAATTTGGTGTGCAAATATTATATCAGCATTATCACGACATCTACTAAGCGTTTGTAAATTTATTAATTTTAAACGGTTTTCATAGGGTGGAAGATTATATGGGTCATTCCAGGAAAGGCCGCGCAAGGAAAAGCGACTGAATCTGCGTTGAATGGCTTCTATACGTTTAATGTGAACAAGGTGATACAGAGACCATACTACGGAGGCGTACTCAAGAAGAGGTCTTACAAACGTGACATACAGGGACTTAGTAACATAGGGATCATAGAATTCTTTTGACCAGCGTTTTGCGAAACCTAGAGTAGAGTTAGCTCTATTAATAATATTATCATAGTGGGCTCGAAAATTGAGTTGACTGTCACGTATAACACCTAAGTCGCGAATATTAGTGACAACTGCAACTGGTTCATTATCTATAAAATATTGACTTTGTGGTAAGGGATGGCGTTTTCGGGAATAAGTGATGGCTTGGCATTTATTAACATTAAGTCAAGAAAGTTGTGCTGGCACCAAGTATGGAAATTGTTTAGGTCATCCTGAAGTAAACGGAAATCGGCCATGCCTTTAATATGTTTTGAAATACGCATGTCGTCAGCATAAATCTGAAGGTCTGATCCTTCAAGGATAAGATCCACATCATTAATGGTCTGTAGAAAAATCAGAGGACCTAAATGACTTCCTTGAGGGACCTCTGATGTAGGGCAGATAGGGTTGGAGCTGCAGGATCTAAAAAGGACTGTATATCGACGATCAATTAAATACGATTGAATCCAAGATAAAAGTAACGGCGGGAAGCCATAGGATTTAAATTTAAAGATGATAATGTTATTGGAGACTTTATCAAATGCTTTACTGAAGTCAGTTGCAATCGCATCAACTTCATTTCCAGCTTCCAAGGAGCATATGGTATTGGATACAAACTTAGTTAGGTTAGTGGTTGTAGACCTACCTCTGAGAAAGCCATGTTGTTTAGGGGAGAAAAGGGGTTTACAATGAAGAAGCAAAATATCGTAATTTATACTCTCAAAGAATTTGGGTATGCATGAAAGTTTGGCAATGGGTCTGTAATTAGAGATGTCTCCTTTGTTACCTTTTTTGTGAATTGGAATAATGAAAGAGTCTTTCCATATTTTCGGGAACAGACCTAGAGAAATGGAAAGTTGGAAAAGATCAGTGAGTGGTTGAGCTAAACTGGAGACGCAAATTTTAAAACCAACAGCAGGAATGCCATCAGGACCCGAAGAAACATCATTCTTCAACAAGCGGATTTTATTAATTACTGACCACAGGGATATGTTTATGGAAGTAAGGGTGGTTTGGGTGCAGTTGTACATGTGAGTGAAGTTGTTAGTATCAACCTCGGTATCGTTTGCAGAAAACGCTTGACCGAAGAAATCGGCAAAAAGGTTAGAAATATATTTTGGATCGGATGATGAGGAATTGTTGTATTTGAGTGTTGAAAGGTAACCATCAGACTTTCTTTTTGAGTTTATAAATTTGAAAAAGTGCTTAGGATTTGAAATTTAATCCGATTGGGTTTGGATAAGATGACTGGCGTATAAAGACTCGCTCAAGTTGGAAAAGTTGTTATAAACTAAGACATAGTTGTTGAAGTCATGATTCGACTGCGAGCAACTTTATTAATAAGTTCATTTAGTTTATCGAAGTTTGCTTTATGAAAGTTAAAGCATTGCGTCCTGAGGGAGTACGGTTGGATATAATCACATTCAAAAGCAAAAGTAAGGGAAATGGGGGGTGATAATTGTCGATCTTTGAAAGGATATGGTGACTTTGGCTGACTTCAGTGTTATGAGCATCGGATGAGAAAATCAGATCTAATTGTCTTTGCAAACAGTTTTTTACAACACTCATTTGGACAAGATTAGAAGAAAGGAGGCGGTCAGTAAAAAGAACTTCTTTTTCGGAACTGGCATTGGACGAAATGAAATAAATCTCATCGTCAGATACTTCCCAATTTAAACGTGGAAGATTAAAATCACCAACGATTAATATGTCATCATCGGGATTAGAAAGATCAACAACATGATCAATTGCATTAACAAGAAGCAGATATTCAGTTGTAGGTTGGGCAGGTGGAATGTAACAGCACTTTTAGGTACACAGATTTTAACACAAATAAGGTTAGCTGTGTTGGGAATAGTAATCAGGGAAGAATCGAGATTGGAATGAAGTGCCAACAAAACACCACGTCCGGGAGAAGAGTTACCAAACTGATTTATATTAGGTCTAGCATTAGATATCAAAACATCCTTTCGGAATACATTGAAGTCAGAATTGAAGAACTCGTTGTTATGAAAGTCTGGTGTAAGGTTTGTTTCAGTGAGGGCAAATACGTCGAAAGGAAGTTTTTGGGAGTTTAAGTGAACATTCGAGCTTTTAGTGCGTAGTCCTCTAACAATTTGGTAATAGATAGATACAATTTGAGGTCTCGGCGGGTCTGTAATATGGTTTTAGGAACAAAAGGGATTATTATTGCGTTTAGAGTTAATGTAGGAAGCGTAAGCCGAAAGATCCTTTTCAACATCGGAAGGTGTGAAATTAGAAATAATCTTGTGGTACAGGGTAAAAATTCTTAACAGATCATTTAAATTAGTTGGAAGACCTTCTTTATGTATGGATACCATTACGTTGGTTCTCGTAACACCATCAACACAGATAGAGTCATGTTTATCATGAAGGTATGCTAAATACAAACGTACGTTCGCATAGATGCGGGGATTTCTAAGGCGAGATATAACATAGCGTCCATCATCGTTTAGGTCAGCGAATTTTTTGGTCATTTTGACAGTTGGTGGGAATAGAGGATCAAGAAAATTGTGAGGGAGATAGGAAGATTTTTTACTACCGGCAATATTGTGTTGAGCAGAGGGCAAAATATTACTTTCATTCAGAGGAGAATTAGAAGTATTTTGAGGATTAAGATTATGAAGTGGGTGAAGGGTATGAGAATGGATGAAAATAGAATATTTAGGAGACTGGAATCGATTGGGTATAGATGGATTAGAGCCTCGGGACAAAGTGAAAGAACTACTACTTTTATTTGATATTCTGGGAGTTACATTCGGGAAAGAAACTTTACTTGATTTAACAGGAGCTGGAGTAGGACGTGTAAGGACAGGAGGTGAATATTTTTCATTGTGGTAGTAGGGGGGTGGGGGGGAAGTAATTATAGGAGTGAGAAGCATGCTTAGAGGTAGACTTAAATCTAAAATCAAAAAATGATTTATTAATCCATGGTTTAATTGTAATGCCATCTTGTTTCAGGACATTATTGACTGGTTGAAGAAAGAGCCATTCGTACTTAGTTGGTATCAGGGCTTTGAAGGACCAAGACCTTTTCGATATTGATTGAACAGACACATCTGAAATACCGTATTTTTTGTTGAAGAACATCTGTAGCCGAGATATATTTACTTCTTTTGAAGTGCATTGCAGATATAAATAAGGTGAAGAATTAGCATTCGAATGTCTCAAGCGCATAAGACGGTTTTCCCATTCCAGATTTGTCCATAGTGTCCCAAATTTTGAGGTAGAACAATTATTATTGGAATGTTCTGCGGGGGTTTCCAGATTTTGTAACGCAATGAAAATTTCTGCGCAAACGCAGTTAAGTGTATCAGCGCAATGCTTCAACGCAATTGCGCATGGTGCGCACTATGGGTATTTGCAGAAAAAAATATTTTTTGTGGGCGGTCTGTGCTGCATGTGATTATAGGTACTATAATGCAAGTTATGGATTCGTGCAAAAAAATTCTAACAATCAAACATGACCTTACGATAATAGAGAAGTTGAAAAAAGTGGGTCCGGAAATTCCGTCCGTCCGTCTGTCTGTCTGTTCGCACCTCTCAGCCCTAAGGGATGAGCCGATTTGCTTCAAACTTGGTATTTAGTATGTTAAGTAATTGGTCAAGCAAACACTCCAAATAGGCTGCCAAGCTAACTCACATCGAAATCAGCATTTAATAATCGAAACCAATTTATTTCATCATATTAACACACAGTTGGCCCACATTTATTAACAATAAAATATAAATGCTTTGATAGACAATTCACATTTTCTGCTTTAATTGCTTACTAATAATAATAATAAATGTGGGTCGACGACGAACTGATTGTTACCTTAATTATAAGTATAAAAGAGGCAGTAAGCCCAAGAATAAATATCACTTTACTTTACAATACGTTGTTGTTAATTGATCAAACCAAAAACCTCAGTCTAGTCTTATTGTTACGCACAATAAAGACTTCTCTACATTACTCCAAGATCAGGTTCAAGTACCTGCATTTTGATTACACAAAATCTTACTGTTTGTTCAGTTAAGACCAATCTACATCTTCTTACTGTTTTGTTCAGTTCAAGACAATAATTTTGGTGACCCGCGCTAGTTACATATATGACACATTCTTCCCCATCAATTTTAGATATCCGGCTAGCGGATACTTTTAATTCAAAACTCTTCATGCAAAATATAATGCAACAATCTGCACATTCCTTCACGGAGCAGAAAAATCGCGAAGATTAAAGAGTGACTAATTATATGAAATAATTTCGAAAATATCGAAAAGATAACGAGAAAGGGAACATTCAAACCAAAATAAAAATCGAAAAAGATAAAATTGTGGTTACGAAAAAAATAGATCAAGAAAAAAAAATCGAAAAGATTAAATTGTGGCTAAGTCAAAATCGACGAAGACAAATTTGTTTAAATAAAGA
Organism: Platycheirus rosarum; assembly: GCA_963971375.1. Lineage (NCBI taxonomy): Eukaryota > Metazoa > Arthropoda > Insecta > Diptera > Syrphidae > Platycheirus > Platycheirus rosarum. The sequence goes on along the minus strand of OZ020509.1, from coordinate 17,872,390 downwards.
GAAGTGTTAATGATAACAAGGAGTAAGAAACAAAATAGATTTGACGTAAGCCGAAATTTACACGAAATCGAAATGGAAGAAGTCAACAATGAACTACAGCAACAGCAGCAGCAACAGCAGCAGCATCAACTCCAACAACAACTTAGATTACGAGAACAGCAATTGGAACAGCTAAACAATGCTTTTCAAAATCTACAAACAAGAGAGGCAGCACGGTTAGACCGGGAGAGGGTTCTTCGTGAGGTATCTCATATGACGACATTTACTGGAACCAATGAAGTTACCTATAATAGCTTCGTTAAAAAAATAGAATATTACATTGCTGACGAACTCGACTTATCAACAAAGAAATATATGGTGAGGACCATATACAACGAAAAAATACAAGGCAGAGCAAAAGAAGTGCTGATCAACATAAAACATCCGGAAAATTGGTATGAGATAAAAAGACAACTAAAACTCCACTTCAAACCAGACACCGAACCATCCGAGTTATACAAATCCATTTATGCAATCAAAGCAAATAATGTAAGTGAAATTTTAAATGAAGTACAAAAAATTAAATAGAAAACAGATGAGCTTAAAGAATTTCATAAAGGCAGTAAAGCCATAGATTTAAGTAACGTAGATTCTATGATAGTGAATATTATAAAAGATATATGCCAAGGCACTTTGCTTAAAAAAATGTATGAGTTAAACGACGTAGATAAAATATTTGAAATAATGATGACTAGAAGATATGAAGATTCTTGTATAAAAGATGAATTTAAGAAGTGCAATAATCGACCTAGTAGAAACAATAATAACAATTTTTTTAAACATTAAAGTAGTTCAGGTCAAAATAATAGTTATCAAAATAATAGACCCATACAGCAGAATTTTTCACAGACTAGACAGGGTTCAGGCCAAAATCGCTTTCAACAGAACCCATTTTCTAATCAAAATTCATGGCAAAATAGAAATGTAGGTCAAACTCGTTATCCACAGAATAATTTTCATACAAACAGTCACAATTATAACAATAATAGAAACTTAGGTAACTATAATAATTCACTGCAATTTTATAATAATAACGGAAATTCGGGGCAAAACCGCCTTCAGCAGTATAGAAGTTCAGGGTATTCGGGCCAAAATCGCCAGCAACATAATATTTCTAACAATGAACAACCAATGTCAATTGGAAACATAGAAAATAATAACGAGGTGAATCATACTGATTTTCATATCAACTAGCCTCGGATGACCTACCAATTATAGAAATCACTATAAATAATAAAAAATATACCGCTCTTATAGACACAGGCTCTTCACTAAGCATCATTAATGAAAAAATTCAAGATTTTAGTTTTATTAAAATAAAACCCTTAAGCTTCACCACCATAAGTGGTAAAGACATAATTAGTTACGAAGTACATACTCCTACTCCCGAAGAATTTAAATTCCCAGCAAATACAAAAATTAAATGGAAGGTAAAAGACCTACCAAACAGGAGGTACGATTTTCTTATAGGAATAGATCTACTCAATAAATTAAATACTCTCATCGATTTAGAATTAAAAACAATAAGCTTAAACAATCAAACTTTAAACATAATAGGTAATCCGTACACATACGACGAAATACATACTTTAGAGATGGTAGAAGATAATGTAATGTAGTGCCCCGTGGCTTAGTGGTTAGTGTGTCGGACTGCTAAGCGAAAGAACCTGGGTTCAAATCCAGGTCATAGCCACCTTTTTTTATGGGGTACTGCCTCTTGCGAGGAACTGACAAAACCTCCAAGAGTAAAATTGGTCTCGAAAAAGTGCATCTCATGTAGCCGTTCGGACTCGGCGGTAAACTGTAGGTCCCTTCCATTCTTGCAGAGTAACAACACACACACAGGAATGGTTGAGAGTATAAGTCACTAGGCCCTGGCTCCTTAAGGAGCTGTCGCGCCAATAAATTTATTTATTTATTTTTAGAAGATAATGTAATTAATAGATTAAAACTTGATTATTTGAATACAGAAGAATACGAAGCCATTTCTAAAATTATAAAAAGATTTAACAAATTATTTTTTAAAGAAGGTGATAAGTTAACTAGTACCCCAATAATAAAACATGAGATTAAAACAACTACAGATGTTCAAGTTAACGCAAAATTATATAGGTATCCCCCAAAACATGAGCAAGAAGTAAGAAGATAGATATCTGAAATGGAAGAGCAAGGAATAATCCGTAAAAGTAGATCAAAATATTCAAGTCCTTTAATAGTCGTTCCGAAAAAGAATGATAACTCTGGAATTCAAAAGTTTCGTATAGTCATAGACTATAGAAAATTAAATGAAATCACCATAGATGACAAACAACCACTTCCTAATATGGACGCCATATTAGACAAGATGGGAAGGTCAAATTATTTTACAACAATAGATCTCGCCAAAGGCTATTATCAAATATTAGTCAAAGAAGAGGATATTCGCAGCGGCACATAACGTCACCATTGCAAGCACACGGTTTCCTCACCTCGATATACACAAGTGGACTTGGCGACACCCAGATCAAAGAACCGTCAATCAGATTGATCACGTTGCGATCGATGCAAGACACGCCTCCAGTATCTTGGATGTTCGCACCTTCCGAGCAGCTAACATCGACTCGGATCACTACCTTGTTGCAGCAAAGGTAAGAATGCGAATAACCCGAACTCCACAACAACGGAGTAATACTGTGAGGAAGTATGACGTCGGAAAGCTGCAATCGCAAGAAACCGCCAGAACCTATGCCGATCGAATATCCCGTAACCTCTCAAGAAATCCAGTACCGCCAGCATCAAGTGCCGAAGATCAGTGGCAACACTGCCAACAAGCCATCAGAGATGCCGCAACTGATGTGCTAGGTTTCACCAGACCACCACCACGAAACCTCTGGTTTGATGACGAATGCAGGCAGGCCCATGCAGCCAAACAAGAGGCATATAAAGCGGCGCTGCAAAGAAAGACGAGAGCTGCTCGCGAGCTCTATGAGCAGAAAAGACGGGAAGAACACGGGCTTCTCCAAAAGAAAAAGAGAGAGCATGAGAAGCGCGCGATCGAAGATATTGAGAGATGCTACTCCAGGAACAACGTGCGGAAGTTTTACCAACAGGTAAAAAGAACATGCCAAGGAAAAAAATCCCGCACAGAAGCCTGTAGAGATAGGAATGGAAACCTCGTAGTAGAGTCACAGTCGGTGCTGAGTACATGGAAGGACCATTTCTGCAGACTGTTAAACGGCGATGAAGGCCAAAATCCCGCTGTCAGGCAGAATGAACCATTCAACATGGATGATGACAGACAAAACTTCCGTCCACCTGACCAACATGAAGTAAGGATAGCAATATCTAAACTCAAAAACAACAAAGCTGCTGGACCCGACGGATTACCCGCCGAACTTTTTAAAGCGGCCGGAGATGACCTGGTGGAGTGCATACACCAACTCATCTCTAAAGTTTGGTCAGAAGAAAGTATGCCTGATGAATGGAACCTCAGCATCGTTTGCCCGATCCACAAGAAGGGAGACCCTCTAAACTGCGCCAACTATAGAGGAGTAAGTCTCCTGAATATCGCCTACAAGATCCTCTCTGCCGTACTATGTGAACGCCTGAAACCTTTCGTCAGCAGCCTGATTGGCCCCTATCAGTGTGGTTTCAGACCTGGAAGGTCCACAATCGATCAAATGTTCACGCTACGGCGGATCCTGGAAGCCACCCAAGAATTCCAAATCGATACTCACCACCTCTTTATCGATTTTAAGGCCGCGTACGATAGCATTTATAGAGACGAGCTATACAGAGCCATGTCAGGTTTTGGCATTCCCACAAAACTCGTCCGACTGTGCAGGATGACGATGGAGAACTCTCGCTGTTCCGTCAAGGTTGGTTCTGACCTCACAGAAGCTTTTGACGTCAAAAAAGGATTCCGACAAGGTGATGCGCTATCGTGCGATTTCTTCAACTTAATACTTGAAAAAATTATAAGAAACTCGCAAGTCAATTGTAGTGGGACAATTTTTTTCAAGTCTGTGCAATTGCTAGCATACGCTGACGACATAGACATCATTGGCAGAACTCGGCGAGCTGTCAGTGGAACGTTTGCTAGCATTGAAGCTGAAGCGGCTAAGATGGGACTAGCAGTCAATGAGGCCAAAACGAAGTACCTGCTGTCCACAAAAAGGGACACACAACACCGGCGGATTGGACAAAACATCACAATAGACAGGTACAACTTTGAGGTGGTTAGGGACTTTGTGTACCTCGGATCCGCTATAACATCTGACAACAACATCTCGTCAGAAATAAAGCGAAGAATTACTCTTGCCAATCGCTGTTTCTATGGGCTAGGAAGGCAATTGAGTAGCAAAGCCCTCTCTCGAAAGACAAAGGAGACTCTGTATAAGACCCTAATCATCCCAGTCCTGCTCTATGGCGCCGAGGCATGGACTCTATCTAAAGCGGATGAAGATATCCTTAGTCGTTTCGAGCGTAAGATTCTTCGGAAGATTTTTGGCTCTATCTGCGTTAACGGGCTTTGGAGAAGAAGGTTCAACCAAGAACTATACGAGCTGTACAGCGACATTGACCTGGTCAAAAAAATACGCATATCACGTTTAAGATGGCTAGGTCATGTAGAGCGAATGGACAACAATGCTCCGGCTCGCAGGATCTTCGATTCCATCCCAGAGGGTAGACGCAGTCAAGGAAGACCTCGCCTTAGGTGGCGCGCTCAAGTGGAGGACGACCTCAACCAACTTGGAGTGCAAAACTGGAGGCAGCTAGCCAAAGACCGAGTTGGCTGGAGAGGCATGTTGGTTGAGGCCCAGGTTCGTCCCGAACTGTAGCGCCACCTAAGTAAGTGATATATTTAGAAGATTCATAAAAAAAGGGTTTATAGGTATATATTCAGAGTTAAACGATAACAAGTATAATGTAATACAAGAAAAATTGAGAGAATTATTCTCAAACGATAATCAGATAAAGTTTATAAAATGTTCGTACCGAGCACAAGATATAAAATTAGAAACAGAAGCAGTTAAACAAATTTCACTTTATCATGTTAAAGAAAGTTTGCACTCAGGTATACAAGAGACATTTAATGGTATTAAGTATAAAATTTACTACCCAAAACTGATGGAATTAATACAAATCATAATAAATCAATGTGAAGTTTGCCAGCAGGTTAAATACGATAGGAAACCGATTAAGCCAAAGCTTAATTTAACAGAAAACCCGTCCAACCTAAATGAAATTATACATGTAGATACATTCGTAATTCTTAAATTCAGTTTTTTAACTATAATTGATAAATTTTCCAAATTTGGATTTGCCTATTATTTGTCAGACAGAAATCATATAACAATAATAGAAGAACTAGAGAGTCATTTTGCTAAATCAGGAAAACCAAAAAAGATTGTAGCTGATAATGAGTTTAATTCAATTCATATTAAAGAATTTTTACAAAACGAAAATATCGATATTCATTTGACTAAACCCAGTTCCCACACCGGAAATTCTGACGTGGAAAGATTTCATAGCACCTTGTTAGAGAAGTGTAGGATTTTAAAATTAAATGCAGTAAACGTTTCAGTTAAAAGACTAGTTCAACAAGCAATTAGAAATTATAATGAAAGAATTCATTCAACAATTAAAACCAATCCAGCTATAGTACAATTTAATAAAATAGAATTCGATAAAATCAGAAATAACTTAGATGCGAGCAAGAAAAGTAGTAAGAAAAAGCAAACAAAAGAAGAGAATCTTATCAAGAAACAAGATCGACAGGGTTTATAAAAAATTATAAAGCAGTTAGACATAAACATCAACCTAGATTTAGGAAGAGTAAACTCTCTAATATTCATGTCACTAATATAAAAAGACAACCTAAATTTTCAGCTCTTCATGACAATCTTCCTCTTCCTCCTTCTTCTGGTATCACCAGCTAAAGGAAGACTTAATATAAACGAAATAAAGGAGCACAACGGATTTACGGAAATTAAATTAAATACTGTTGATTTGATAACAAAAACAGACATTATTATTCACATTATAAATCCAAATGAAATTGTTAACATTCTGGACAACATTTCAATAAATATTAAAGGATTGGATGTAGAACATATAGAAATTATTCAATTCGAACTTAAACATCTAAAATATAAAATACAAACGCTTATTCCAATTGAAAAAAGACATAAAAGAGGGCTCGCAAACATTGTCGGAAGTGCATCTAAATGGTTGTTTGGAACGATGGATGAAGAAGAGAGAGTTAGCATAGAAAATCATTTTTTGAATCTTGAAATAAATAATCATAATGATATAAGCAATATTAATCAACAGGTAGTTATAAACGATCATTTTAACAAAACCTTCCAACAATTAAAAACAGTTTTAGAAAAAGATAGGGCAGTTATACTGGGTCAATTAAATAGTGTATCAAGTAATGTAATCCAGAACAATTTATTTTATGACCAATATTTTAAGCTACAAATTGTAAAAGAAAAAATTGAGCATGTACAAAGTAATATAGCTTCGGCTAGATATGGACAGATAAGTCCAAACATGTTAACTGATTTAGAAATACAAAAAAAATGAAATTGATTTAAATAAATGAAATATATTAAAATGGGAGTAATTAAATTCAAAGAAAATTTATTGTTATTTGCTATTAAAATTCCCAAAGATTTTGAAAAAAATCAGCTTAAAATTATTTTACCTATTCCAAATTTAATAAAAGAAGAAATTGACAGTCCAAAGGAAGTCGTATTTAAATATAACAATGTAACATATAAATATGAAGAAAATAAATATTTAAATGAACTACAATTAAATAAAAATTGTGTATACCAAGACAACTGTAAGCTCATAAAGAATAACCAAACTGATATTCTAACTATTGATGAGGAAACAATTATTATAAAAAAATGCAAACAATCTCAACATAACACAAAATTGTGACGAAAGAAATTTGAATGTAACGGGAAATATTTTAATAAATTTTAATAATTGTGAAATAATGTAAAAGAAATATTTCAAGATCGATTTTATTACCCAATGAATAAGACTTTTACAAATTTTAGCAGCAAAATAACCCTAGAAGATATCAAATTTGAAAATGAAAATAACATTCAAAAAATTGAAGAATTGCAGTATCATAAGAATATATATCTTATGGAATTAACTTCACGTTAAGTATGTTTTTAATTATTTTAGTTATTTTCAGTTTTATTTTACAAAAGAAAATTAAAGTAAAAATTAATAATAAAATTCAGGAGAATTTAAAACTAAAGGGGGGAGAAGTTACATATATGACACATTCTTCCCCATCAATTTTAGGTATCCGGCTAGCGGATACTTTTAATTCAAAACTCTTCATGCAAAATATAATGCAACAATCTGCACATTCCTTCACGGAGCAGACAGTGTAAGAAAATATCTGACAATCATATTTAGATTAAGTTCATCATGAGAAAATAATTGTAAAGAAAGAGTTGAGTTGTTTGCGGGCTACGATTAAGAACAGACGTTCTTCGATTTTTTTTCTTTGAAATCTTTTTTAAAAACGTGATTCCGAAAAGGAAAAAGTTAAATCGCTCGAGAAGAACACATCATGGACCAACTAACCAATAGTCAACGAGGATTGGGAGAAGAAATCCAAGCGATCGTAAGAAACTTCAATAAAGATTCTCAATCCCGCAAAACCACCAAAGAATACTTTGTCTCTCGGCTAAATCGTCTTGATGCAGTATGGAACGAATTTAAGTCTAATGATACTAAAATTCGTTCTATAGCTGATGCTTCACTAGATGATGACTACTTCACTACAAACTACTACGAGAAGAACTACCTACCTAGAACTACTTTATTTGGTAGTATCTCGGGGGGTGTTTTCCATTTTTACTCTAGGTCAACAAATAACGTTACCTGCCATACAATCTTTCACAAAAAGTTTGATTTTATCGATAACCGCGATTTTTATACAACTGTTGGGTGCTATTTTTTTTAAAAGAATACATGTTTCAGTTAGAATATTTTTTTCGAAATTTGTTCTTAGCGTTACCTCTTATAGAACCGGTTTTATCATAAACCATTTTTTTTTTTGTTATTTTTTTTTAATTTTTTTTTTCTGATAAAAACTACCAGCTGCTAGATGTTAGCATACTCAAAAAAAATTTAAATATGTTTTCGAAAAGTTTAAAAAAAAAACGTTTTTTTTTTGAAAAAAAGGTTTCCTTAAAATTCAAAACGGTAAAAGAAATTAAATGGCTTACTTCACTTTTCCCAAAAAATGTTTTAACTAGTAATTTTTAAATGATTAACAAAATTTCAAATAATTTTGTACCTCCTTTCTTTCCAAAATCTCAAGCCCCAAGACCACTGTCGCACATTAGAGTAAGTTCGTGCGACAAATATAGCGAAATCTGCAATGTTCGTTCAGCAAAATACCAAAATAACCAGAAAAAATAATAATAATATGATATATTCGGTTGTTTTGTGATAGATTTTAATGAAAATCTAAATATTTGTTTTTTAGTAAAAAATGTAAGCAAAGATAAATATTTTAATGAGGAGTGCATCATAATACATACCTTTAGCGCAAATAATTACTTTTGTTTATTATAGCATACCTTGGTAAATTTTATTTAATTTGCTTAAAGAACACCGTAGATTTCACAACACAAATAAAAAAATTCACTTTAGGTATCATTTTTACTAAAAGACGAATATTTGGAGTTTCATTAAAATCTATTACCAAACACCGAAAATGTTGAACACCCTACATCCAAAATAAGTTCTTTGGCTAATACACTGCACATATATACACATACAGTACCAGTGTAATTTGTTTTGTTGCATATCGCAGTAATATAGCTATAAAGCAAAAAAAAATGCCGACCGCACTGAAATCTTAAAAATAACATTTCTTCATACTTGCCTTTTTCTCTATAAAATATCTTCAGATTACTTCATCAACCAAAATAAAAACTCATATTCCTTCTTCTGCAGTAGCAGTACATATTGCTTTGAATAAGTGTATTGTGTATCGTATCAGTTGTGCGCCGCGCATTTGGGGTCCGCGCAGTTGTGCGCCGCGCAGTTGTGCGCCGCGCAGTTGTGCGCCGCGCAGTTGTGCGCCGCGCAGTTGTGCGCCGCGCAGTTGTGCGCCGCGCAGTTGCGGTCCGCGCAGTTGCGATCCGCGCAATTGGGGTCGACGCAGTTGCGGTCCGCGCAGTTGTGCGCCGTGCAACTGCTTCGAATAAGAAGCGCTGCGCGGATACACAATACACTTGATGTATCTACAACGCTTTTTCGTATAGGATAAGTATAAGAAATTAAAAAAAATGAGCTACATATATAAATGTAGTCGTGGTGTGGTTGCTCGTACCTGGAGGGTTTTGTGTATTAATTAATATATTGAATGTAAATATTACGTTTAGTGTGAGTGTCGGGTAGAGTGGATATAAGTATATTGTTTTGATATTAGTGATATTTGTATTAGTTCAACATTTGAAAAAGACTACAGGGTGTTTCGAATTATTATTATTTTAATTATATTATGACATGATATTATAAATGTCATTGGAACTCAAAATCGCATGGTAGATATTTAGTTTAGAGGAATAGGTATATAGACAAAAGTGTAGTTTCTATGGAAAAAACTAAGTTCACCTATTATTATATTTTTTTCAAATTAGATGTTTGTTCATAAATTTAACAAAACTTGCAGGGTTATGCTAAAATAGCCATAAGTAATTATTTGCGGTACAGGGTGTAGAGAAAATGCAATTGATTTTTTATTTCGATTAAGGTTATGATATCTAGGGTGTTTGGTGATAGATTTCTATGAAACTCCAAATAGTTGTTTTCTAGTGAAAAATGTAAGCAAAAGTTAGTATTTTAACAAATAAATTGAAATCTACGGTGTTCATCCTTACTTACTTACTTAGCTTACTTAGGTGGCGCTACAGTTGGGGACGAACCTGGGCCTCAACCAACACGCCTCTCCAGCCAGCTCGGTCTTTGGCAAGCTGCCTCCAGTTTTGCACTCCAAGTTGGTTGAGGTCGTCCTCCACCTGAGCGCGCCACCTAAGGCGATGAAATCGAAGATCCTGCGAGCCGGAGCATTGTTGTCCATTCGCTCTACATGGTCTAGCCATCTTAAACGTGATATGCGTATTTTTTTGACCAGGTCAATGTCGCTGTATAGCTCGTATAGTTCTTGGTTGAACCTTCTCCTCCAAAGCCCGTTAACGCAGAAAGGGCCAACAATCCTCCGAAGAATCTTACGCTCGAAACGACTAAGGATATCTTCATCCGCTTTAGATAGAGTGCATGCCTCGGCGCCATAGAGCAGGACTGGGATGATAAGGGTCTTATACAGAGTCTCCTTTATCTTTCGAGAGAGGGCTTTGCTACTCAATTGCCTTCCTAGCCCATAGAAACAGCGATTGGCAAGAGTAATTCTTCGCTTTATTTCTGACGAGATGTTGTTGTCAGATGTTATAGCGGATCCGAGGTACACAAAGTCCCTAACTACCTCAAAGTTGTACCTGTCTATTGTGATGTTTTGTCCAATCTGCCGGTGTTGTGTGTCCCTTTTTGTGGACAGCAGGTACTTCGTTTTGGCCTCATTGACTGCTAGTCCCATCTTAGCCGCTTCAGCTTCAATGCTAGTAAACGTTCCAGTGACAGCTGGCCAAGTTCTGCCAATGATGTTCATGTCGTCAGCGTATGCTAGCAATTGCACAGACTTGAAAAAAAATGTCCCACTACAATTGACTTGCGAGTTTCTTATAACGGGTGATTTTTTTGAGGTTAGGATTTTCATGCATTAGTATTTGACAGATCACGCGGGATTTCAGACATGGTGTCAAAGAGAAAGATGCTCAGTATGCTTTGACATTTCATCATGAATAGATTTACTAACGAGCAACGCTTGCAAATGATTGAATTTTATTACCAAAATCAGTGTTCGGTTCGAAATGTGTTTCGCGCTTTACGTCCGATTTATGGTCTACATAATCGACCAAGTGAGCAAACAATTAATGCGATTGTGACCAAGTTTCGCACTCAGTTTACTTTATTGGACATTAAACCAACCACACGAATGCGTACAGTGCGTACAGAAGAGAATATTGCGTCTGTTTCTGAGAGTAATGCTGAAGACCGTGACATGTCGATTCGTCGCCGTTCGCAGCAATTGGGTTTGTGTTATTCGACCACATGGAAGATTTTACGCAAAGATCTTGGTGTAAAACCGTATAAAATACAGCTCGTGCAAGAACTGAAGCCGAACGATCTGCCACAACGTCGAGTTTTCAGTGAATGGGCCCTAGAAAAGTTGGCAGAAAATCCGCTTTTTTATCGACAAATTTTGTTCAGCGATGAGGCTCATTTCTGGTTGAATGGCTACGTAAATAAGCAAAATTGCCGCATTTGGAGTGAAGAGCAACCAGAAGCCGTTCAAGAACTGCCCATGCATCCCGAAAAATGCACTGTTTGGTGTGGTTTGTACGCTGGTGGAATCATTGGACCGTATTTTTTCAAAGATGCTGTTGGACGCAACGTTACGGTGAATGGCGATCGCTATCGTTCGATGCTAACAAACTTTTTGTTGCCAAAAATGGAAGAACTAAACTTGGTTGACATGTGGTTTCAACAAGATGGCGCTACATGCCACACAGCTCGCGATTCTATGGCCATTTTGAGGGTAAACTTCGGAGAACAGTTCATCTCAAGAAATGGACCGGTAAGTTGGCCACCAAGATCATGCGATTTGACGCCTTTAGATTATTTTTTGTGGGGTTACGTCAAGTCTAAAGTCTACAGAAATAAGCCAGCAACTATTCGAGCTTTGGAAGACAACATTTCCGAAGAAATTCGGGCTATTCCGGCCGAAATGCTCGAAAAAGTTGAACAAAATTGGACTTTCCGAATGGACCACCTAAGACGCAGCCGCGGTCAACATTTAAATGAAATTATCTTCAAAAAGTAAATTTCATGGACCAATCTAACGTTTCAAATAAAGAACCGATGAGATTTTGCAAATTTTATGCGTTTTTTTTTTGAATGTTCTCGAACTCTTAAAAAATCACCCGTTAATTTGTTCAAGAATTAAGTAGAAGAAATCGCACGATAGAGCATCATCTTGTCGGAATCCTTTTTTGACGTCAAAAGCTTCTGTGAGGTCAGTACCAACCTTGAGGGAGCAGCGAGAGTTCTCCATCGTCATCCTTCACAGTCTGACGAGTTTTGTGGGGATGCCAAAACCTGACATGGCTCTGTATAGCTCGTCTCTATAAATGCTTTCGTACGCGGCCTTAAAATCGATAAAGAGGTGGTGGGTATCGATTTGGAATTCTTGGGTGGTTTCCAGGATCTGCCGTAGCGTGAACATTTGATCGATTGTGGACTTTCCTGGTCTGAAACCACACTGATAGGGGCCAATCAGGTTGCTGACGAAAGGTTTCAGGCGTTCACATATTACGGCAGAGAGGATCTTGTAGGCGATATTCAGGAGACTAATTCCTCTATAGTTGGCGCAGTTTAGAGGGTCTCCTTTCTTGTGGATCTGGCAAACGATGCTGAGGTTCCATTCATCAGGCATACTTTCTTCTGACCAAACTGTAGAGATGAGTTGGTGTATGCACTCCACCAGGTCATCTCCGGCCGCTTAAAAAGTTCGGCGGGTAGTCCGTCGGGTCCAGCAGCTTTGTTGTTTTTTAGTTTAGATATTGCTATCCTTACTTCATTTTGGTCAGGTGGACGGAAGTTTTGTCTGTCATCATCCATGTTGAATGGTTCGTTCTGCCTGACAGCGGGATTTTGGTGTTCATCGCCGTTAAACAGTCTGCAGAAATGGTCCTTCCATGTACTCAGCACCGACTTGACCTGTTGGTAAAACTTCCACACGTTGTTCCTGGAGTAGCATCTCTCAATATCTTCGATCGCGCGCTTCTCATGCTCTCTCTTTCTCTTTTGGAGAAGACCGTGTTCTTCCTGTCTTTTCTTCTCGTAGAACTCGCGAGCAGCTCTCGTCTTTCTTTGCAGCGCCGCTTTATATGCCTCCTGTTTGGCTACATGGGCCTGCCTGCATTCGTCATCGAACCAGAGGTTTAGTGGTGGTGGTCTGGTGAAACCTAGCACATCAGTTGCGGCATCTCTGATGGCTTGTTGGCAGTGTTGCCACTGGTCTTCGGCACTTGATGCTGGCGGTACTGGATTTCTAGAGAGGTTACGGGATATTCGATCGGCATAGGTTCTGGCGGTTTCTTGCGATTGCAGCTTTCCGACGTCATACTTCCTCACAGTGTTACTCCGTTGTTGTGGTGTTCGGGTTATTCGCATTCTTACCTTTGCTGCAACAAGGTAGTGATCCGAGTCGATGTTAGCTGCTCGGAAGGTGCGAACATTCAAGATACTGGAGGCGTGTCTTGCATCGATCGCAACGTGATCAATCTGATTGACGGTTCTTTGATCTGGGTGTCGCCAAGTCCCTTTGTGTATATCGAGATTAGGAAACCGCGTGCTTGCAATGGTGACGTTATGTGCCGCTGTCAATTAGCCTAAGTCCGTTTTCAGACATTGTGTCGTGTAGGCTATGTTTTCCGACAGTCCTACCAAAGATTTCCTCTTTACCTATTTTGGCATTAAAATCGCCTAGTACGATCTTAACGTCGTATTTAGGGCATTGCTCATATGTTTTGTCGAGGAGCTCATAGAAGTCATCCTTGGTGGCGTCATCTTTGTCCTCTGTGGGGGCATTAGCGCATATTAGGCTAATGTTGGCGAATTTAGCCTTGATACGGATTGTCAAACTTCGCTCACTTACGTGTCGAAAGCCCAAGACTTCTTGCCTAAGTCTACCGCTTATGACGAATCCGCACCCAAATAAACGCTGTGGTCTTCTTACACAATCACCGTAGTACACGTCACAGTTTTGCATCCTCCTTTTGCCCGGCCCATTCCATCGCACTTCCTGGATGGTAATTCCTGCTCTGTAGCAGTCTAGAGCCTCCGCTAGTTGTTTGGATGCACGTGATCTGTTAAGAGTTCTAACATTCCACCTGCAGATCCGAAGGTCGTTGTCCTTGATTTGTTTTTCCGGGTCGTGAACAGTAAATCCGTCCTTTTCCGAGGCTATTGGGCACTTCGCAACTTTTTCTTTTTTCCGTGGCAGGGTTCTTAACCCCACGCACAACCCCCAACCTGGAGGGTCAAGTCCTTTGTTGGATTCCTTGGACAAAAGGAACCGGAGAATCCGGTGTCAGTAACCCACTTCAGGGATATGAGCGCTGCCGTTGGCCCATTAAGGGTTCATCCGCCACCATCTATATTTCAATGCCCTGACTTGCATTGAATTGTCCCAATGACCTTATCTCCAAATACGTCGAAGAATCATTAGGGCGTCTGCTTCGTTGACTGTTGACGCCACCGTTGGTCCAATTGGTTGGGCTCATCCGTCGTACGTCCTCTTTCTGAGGGGCTCGTGCAAGACTTCTGCGAATCAATCAGAACAGTCATTAAAGCAGAGTATTATAGTGTTGCTATTTTTCCTGTGTTCAACACTCGCGCTTATAAGTTTAGCAGGAATGTCCGGATGGACAGACCAGTACCCGCCAATGATGTCTATGTCGTCAGCGTATGCTAGCAATTGCACAGACTTGAAAAAAAATGTCCCACTACAATTGACTTGCGAGTTTCTTATAATTTGTTCAAGAATTAAGTTGAAGAAATCGCACGATAGAGCATCATCTTTTCGGAATCCTTTTTTGACGTCAAAAGCTTCTGTGAGGTCAGTACCAACCTTGAGGGAGCAGCGAGAGTTCTCCATCGTCATCCTGCACAGTCTGACGAGTTTTGTGGGAATGCCAAAACCTGACATGGCTTTGTATAGCTCGTCTCTATAAATGCTATCGTACGCGGCCTTAAAATCGATAAAGAGGTGGTGGGTATCGATTTGGAATTCTTGGGTATTTTCCAGGATCTGCTGTAGCGTGAACATTTGATCGATTGTGGACTTTCCTGGTCTGAAACCACACACCAAATCCCTTTGTGTATATCGAGATGAGGAAACCGCGTGCTTGCAATGGTGACGTTATGTGCCGCTGTCAATTAGCCTAAGTCCGTTTTCAGACATTGTGTCGTGTAGGCTATGTTTTCCGACAGTCCTACCAAAGATTTCCTCTTTACCTATTTTTGCATTAAAATCGCCTAGTACGATCTTAGCGTCGTATTTAGGGCATTGCTCATATGTTTTGTCGAGGAGCTCATAGAAGTCATCCTTGGTGGCGTCATCTTTGTCCTCTGTGGGGGCATTAGCGCATATTTGGCTAATGTTGGCGAATTTAGCCTTGATACGGATTGTCACACGTCGCTCACTTACGTGTCGAAAGCCCAAGACTTCTTGCCTAAGTCTACCGCTTATGACGAATCCGCACCCAAATAAACGCTGTGGTCTTCTTACACAATCACCGTAGTACACGTCACAGTTTTGCATCCTCCTTTTGCCCGGCCCATTCCATCGCACTTCCTGGATGGCAGTAATTCCTGCTCTGTAGCAGTCTAGAGCCTCCGCTAGTTGTTTGGATGCACGTGATCTGTTAAGAGTTCTAACATTCCACCTGCAGATCCGAAGGTCGTTGTCCTTGATTTGTTTTTCCGGGTCGTGAACAGTAAATCCGTCCTTTTCCGAGGCTATTGGTCACTTCGCAACTTTTTCTTTTTTCCGTGGCAGGGTTCTTAACCCCACGCACAACCCCCAACCTGGAGGGTCAAGTCCTTTGTTGGATTCCTTGGACAAAAGGAACCGGAGAATCCGGTGTCAGTAACCCACTTCAGGGATATGAGCGCTGCCGTTGGCCCATTAAGGGTTCATCCGCCACCATCTATATTTCAATGCCCTGACTTGCATTGAATTGTCCCAATGACCTTATCTCCAAATACGTCGAAGTATCATTAGGGCGTCTGCTTCGTTGACTGTTGACGCCACCGTTGGTCCAATTGGTTGGGCTCATCCGCCGTACGTCCTCTTTCTGAGGGGCTCGTGCAAGACTTCTGCGAATCAATCAGAACAGTCATTAAAGCAGAGTATTATAGTGTTGCTATTTTTCCTGTGTTCAACACTCGCGCTTATAAGTTTAGCAGGAATGTCCGGATGGACAGACCAGTACCCGCCAATGATGTCTATGTCGTCAGCGTATGCTAGCAATTGCACAGACTTGAAAAAAAATGTCCCACTACAATTGACTTGCGAGTTTCTTATAATTTGTTCAAGAATTAAGTTGAAGAAATCGCACGATAGAGCATCATCTTTTCGGAATCCTTTTTTGACGTCAAAAGCTTCTGTGAGGTCAGTACCAACCTTGAGGGAGCAGCGAGAGTTCTCCATCGTCATCCTGCACAGTCTGACGAGTTTTGTGGGGATGCCAAAACCTGACATGGCTCTGTATAGCTCGTCTCTATAAATGCTTTCGTACGCGGCCTTAAAATCGATAAAGAGGTGGTGGGTATCGATTTGGAATTCTTGGGTGGTTTCCAGGATCTGCCGTAGCGTGAACATTTGATCGATTGTGGACTTTCCTGGTCTGAAACCACACTGATAGGGGCCAATCAGGTTGCTGACGAAAGGTTTCAGGCGTTCACATAGTACGGCAGAGAGGATCTTGTAGTCGATATTCAGGAGACTAATTCCTCTATAGTTGGCGCAGTTTAGAGGGTCTCCTTTCTTGTGGATCTGGCAAACGATGCTGAGGTTCCATTCATCAGGCATACTTTCTTCTGACCAAACTGTAGAGATGAGTTGGTGTATGCACTCCACCAGGTCATCTCCGGCCGCTTAAAAAGTTCGGCGGGTAGTCCGTCGGGTCCAGCAGCTTTGTTGGTTTTTAGTTTAGATATTGCTATCCTTACTTCATTTTGGTCAGGTGGACGGAAGTTTTGTCTGTCATCATCCATGTTGAATGGTTCGTTCTGCCTGACAGCGGGATTTTGGTGTTCATCGCCGTTAAACAGTCTGCAGAAATGGTCCTTCCATGTACTCAGCACCGACTTGACCTGTTGGTAAAACTTCCACACGTTGTTCCTGGAGTAGCATCTCTCAATATCTTCGATCGCGCGCTTCTCATGCTCTCTCTTTCTCTTTTGGAGAAGCCCGTGTTCTTCCCGTCTTTTCTTCTCGTAGAACTCGCGAGTTGCTCTCGTTTTTCTTTGCAGCGCCGCTTTATATGCCTCCTGTTTGGCTACATGGGCCTGCCTGCATTCGTCATCGAATCAGAGGTTTCGTGGTGGTGGTCTGGTGAAACCTAGCACATCAGTTGCGGCATCTCTGATGGCTTGTTGGCAGTGTTGCCACTGGTCTTCGGCACTTGATACTGGCGGTACTGGATTTCTAGAGAGGTTACGGGATATTCGATCGGCATAGGTTCTGGCGGTTTCTTGCGATTGCAGCTTTCCGACGTCATACTTCCTCACAGTGTTACTCCGTTGTTGTGGTGTTCGGGTTATTCGCATTCTTACCTTTACTGCAACAAGGTAGTGATCCGAGTCGATGTTAGCTGCTCGGAAGGTGCGAACATCCAAGATACTGGAGGCGTGTCTTGCATCGATCGCAACGTGATCAATCTGATTGACGGTTCTTTTATCTGGGTGTCGCCAAGTCCCTTTGTGTATATCGAGATGAGGAAACCGCGTGCTTGCAATGGTGACGTTATGTGCCGCTGTCAATTAGCCTAAGTCCGTTTTCAGACATTGTGTCGTGTAGGCTATGTTTTCCGACAGTCCTACCAAAGATTTCCTCTTTACCTATTTTGGCATTAAAATCGCCTAGTAGGATCTTAACGTCGTATTTAGGGCATTGCTCATATGTTTTGTCGAGGAGCTCATAGAAGTCATCCTTGGTGGCGTCATCTTTGTCCTCTGTGGGGGCTTTAGCGCATATTAGGCTAATGTTGGCGAATTTAGCCTTGATACGGATTGTCACACGTCGCTCACTTACGTGTCGAAAGCCCAAGACTTCTTGCCTAAGTCTACCGCTTATGACGAATCCGCACCCAAATAAACGCTGTGGTCTTCTTACACAATCACCGTAGTACACGTCACAGTTTTGCATCCTCCTTTTGCCCGGCCCATTCCATCGCACTTCCTGGATGGCAGTAATTCCTGCTCTGTAGCAGTCTAGAGCCTCCGCTAGTTGTTTGGATGCACGTGATCTGTTAAGAGTTCTAACATTCCACGTGCAGATCCGAAGGTCGTTGTCCTTGATTTGTTTTTCCGGGTCGTGAACAGTAAATCCGTCCTTTTCCGAGGCTATTGGTCACTTCGCAACTTTTTCTTTTTTCCGTGGCAGGGTTCTTAACCCCACGCACAACCCCCAACCTGGAGGGTCATGTCTTTTGTTGGATTCCTTGGACAAAAGGAACCGGATAACCCGGAATGATAGCAGGAATGTCCGGATGGACAGACCAGTACCCGCGGGGAGGTAAAATAAGCACAATTGATGTGTACGATATAGTTGCAGCGACTGTGCATCACCAGTTTGATGCCTTTCAGTTCCTACCCTATTCATACAGCACCCAACCACGGTGTTCATCCATCAAGTTCAATAAAGCTCGCAGGAGGGGTGTTTCAAACAATATTTAAATCGAAAGTTATTATTATTTTTACTTGAAGTTATGGATTCGTGCAAAAAAAATCTAACAATCAAACATAACATAACGATAATAGAGAAGTTAAAAAAAGTGGGTCCGGAAATTCCGTCCGTCCGTCTGTCTGTCTGTTTGCCCTCTACAGCCTAAACGCATGGGCCGTTTTGCTTCAAACTTGGTATTTAGTATTTATTTGGTAGTATCTCGGGGGTGTTTTCCATTTTTACTCTAGGTCGATAAATAACGGTACCTGCCCTTCAATTTTTAACAAAAAGTTAGATTTTCTCGAAAACGTGCCATCCAGTGGTGAAATTTATTTTTTTTATTTGGTTATGCTGTGTATTTTAAATCTGCTTCCTGGTGTTGCTTAAAGTTTTAGAATTGAGAATTAGATACTAAAATTCAAGATGCTTCACATAACTAGGCAGGTCTTATTATAATACTTATTTTTCAATTTGTTCTTATTATTATATACCTAAGATCATCCTGTTTTACAAGAATGTTTTAAATATAAAACACATGTTTTCCGTAGGTTTTTATTAATATAATCAAGAAACATCCCACATTTTATTTTATTGTCAAAATTATAACATAAGTGATTAGTGATTAGATTAGATTTTTCGATGCACCCTACATTCAAATAATTATTTTTGCTTACATTTTTGACTGAAAAAACAATTAATGGATTTTCATTGAAATCTATCACGAAACACTGAAAGTATCATTACTCTAATCGAAATTAGAAATGAAAAAAAGTTTCATTTCTTGCACACCTGTGGTACAAATAATTACTTTTGGTTATTTTATTACCTGAAACTCTTCAAGTTTTGTTTAATTTATGAACAAACACCCCAGGTTTCATTTTATTTTTCAAAATAATAAAAAAAGTGAAATTATAATTTATTCTATGCCCTGCATTAAATTTTACTTTTGCTTACATTTTTGACTAAAATACATATATTTGGAATTTTATTAAACTCCCTCACCAAATACAAAAGATACGTATCATCATTTAAATCGAAATAAGTAATACAAAGCAGTTGCATTTCTTGCACACCCTGTAGCGCAAACAATAATATTTGGCTATTTAACTCTTATAGATTTTTTATATTCTGATGAATAAACATCCCAGATTTTATTTTACTTGTCCAAATTATATAGTTTTTTCGATGTACCCTGCGTTAAAATATTAACTTTTGCTTATATTTTTCACTAGAAAACAAATAAATGTTTGAAGTTTCAAAAAAATCCATCACCAAACACCCTAGATAGCAGTTGCATTTTCTGCATACCCTGTGCCGCAAATAATTACTTTCGGCTATTTAAGTATATGCTATGCAAGTTTTTTTTTAATTTGATGAATACACGACCCAGATTTTATTTTATTTGTCAAAATTATAACAAAAGTGAAATAAGTTTAGTCGATGCACCCGTCATTAAAGAGTAGCTTACATTTTTCACTAGAAAACAAATATTTGGAGTTGCAATTGCATTTTCTATATACCCTGTACCGCAAATAATTACTTATGGCTATTTTAGCATAACGCTGTAAGTTTTGTTAAATTTATGAACAACATCTAATTTGAAAAAAATATAAAAATAGGTGAACTTAATTTTTTCCATAGAAACTGCACTTTTCTCTATATACCTATTCCTCTAAACTAAATATCTACCATCTTAACATTTTTGCTATTTTGAGTTCCAATGACATTTATAATATCATGTCATAATATAATTAAAATAATAATAATTCGAAACACCCTGTAGTCTTTTTCAAATGTTGAACTAATACAAATATCACTAATATCAAAACAATATATATCCACTCTACCATTTTCTATACTATTTGTTGGCTTACCCGACACTCATACCAAACGTAATATTTACATTCAATATATTAATTAATACACAAAACCCTACCAGGTACGAACAACCACACCACGACTATATTTATATATATGTAGCTCATTTTTTTTAATTTCTTATACTTATCCTATACGAAAAAGCGTTGTAGATACATCAAGTGTATTGTGTATCCGCGCAGCGCTTCTTATTCGAAGCAGTTGCGCGGCGCACAACTGCGCAGACCGCAACTGCGCGGACCCCAACTGCGCGGCGCACTGAGAGAGTGTATCAGCCCACTTAACGCAGCTGCTGCGCTAACGCTTTGCTTCAACGCAGCGCTGCGTTACACATGTCTACAACTTACTTGCTAACGCAGCAAATCTTAGTTTGGCGGATGATGCAATAGTCAAAAGAATATTTTCCATTGTATACAAATCAATTCTAACTCAGGGCAAGAAGTGCTTATACTGCATCATATTTTAATTGACATTTTAATAGATCTCATCCCTTTTTTGTTTGAATAGTTTTTATGGGGACGCACAAGTGTGCTCTGATATTACTTAAGGTTTTATGGGGACGCACAAGTGTGCTCTGATATAACTTATACATGTGTTTATAAAATTTAAAATAATTTTTTTTCATTAGTTTTCAAAATATTGATTTTTCAAAAAAAAAAATTTCAAAAATTAATTTTAATTACACAAAAAAAGTTATACAAATTTCAATATGCAGAATTAATTTGACTACGTAGATTTTCTCAAATATAAAATCTGACAAATCCAAAGAGCCGTTACCGAGAAAGCCAAAAATTAAAAAAAAACGTTATATTAAAGGTACCATTTATAGACTTTTCCCGTAAATTTGGTTCTGATCAAATGATAGCCTATACCAACAAAAAATTCTCAAAAAATTTCATCAAAATCGTTGAAGCTGTTTTTGAGAAAATTAAGCTTTTCCTAAACGGTCATATGGCAGGTACCGTTATTTTTAGGCCTACAAATAAAATTTCAAGTGAGATATGTATAGGGGTGGCATACTGCCTCCATGCAACCCCCTGCTTGGGCTCGCTATAGGATTAGAGGTATGTGCGAGTTTATGTTTATGTTAAATTTCTTTTGCATTTTCTTGCGTTCTATTAAAAATTGATATGAGCATTGATCACAGGAAGAAATTTGTATTTTCCATTTCACAATTTTGAACAAAATTGGTTCAAAGATATTTTTTTAGGTTTTTGTAATCAAAATTTCAAATTTTGACACAAATTATTTTATTTAAATTTAGGATTAACAAACAGATTTCTGGCTTTTAAAACCGTTAGCGTAATATATTTTCAGTTGTTTCTTTATATTTATTTTTGCATTCAAGATATTTTTTTTTGAAAAGCGCTTTTACCTCCTAAACGGGGTGAGATAGTCCCCCTCTTATAGTAAAAAATACTTGTATTTCACTCCTCTACAAAAAACCGTTATTAATTCTTGGCGGCGGAGTTATCGTACTCTCCCCGCAAAATTTGTTAACAATGAAGTAAAACCGTTTCTACTGCCGAAAAGAACAATATTTTTCATATGTCATACGGCATACCTAGTGAGACCGCCTGTACGTAAATGACACGTACAGTACATGAACTTGGAGCCATGTACCGTGTAACGCGGTAGCTCAAAATCACGGAAATGTACGTACATTGAAGCGATAAATTATTGTTGTACGTGAAATGTACACCAACAACATTAAACGAACAAAGGAAAAGTTCTGTTTGTTTCTCGAAACAGAACAATAATTCGACTGTTTTTATTTGATAGTTCCCATCATTAGAAATTGTTCCCAAATATAGAGCCTCTTACACTACTACACAAACTCAAGTTGCTCGCGTTGAGCAACGGATCTAGAATATTTTTGTTTTAAACAAGTTGATGGCTCGTACACCTAGTTGACAAACTCATTAAATTCTTGAATACCCTCGTAAATCCAATTGACTAACTCATGAAATTGTTGAATACCCTCGTACATCCAGTTGTCCAACCGATTCAATTGGTGAATAACCTCGTAAACCTAGTTGACATAATTGTATGATTTTTGCAAACAAAACAGTTGCTCTAGTTGGTCAAATGCGTTTTCGCGTGGTTGCACAACAAGTTGATGCACCGGTTGATACCCTCGTACACTAGACTAATAAGAATCGTTGAGCAAAGAGTTTGGCGCACTATGGAATATTTTTACTCAGTTTGTAGTAGGTTTTTTACTTTTTCCTACATCATATATTTTGGTATTATTATTGTTTTAAAGTTGTGATTTCCATCCACTAAAATGAAAAGAAAATTGGCTGCCCCTTTAATAATTTTAGTTAACAGTAAACGCCGAAGGCAGACTTTGTTTTTTTCCATATCTACTGCGATGAAAAAAAAATGTTTCATATCTTTCCAGTTCTTCTTACAAACATCGAGTTGCATTCTTGAAAAGCAATGTGCCTTACAGACACGTTAGTTTCATTTGAGTTAAATAAAAAATAAAAAAATATTAAAACAAATAAGTTAAATAAAATAAAATTGGCTCGAAATTGCTGACGCAAAAGTTTCCAATTATTATTTGTTTCATCTTTTGTCACCTACATTCGGGAAGCATCTTCAGACCAATGCCAATGCCAATTCGCTGATAACGCGGTTTCTTGTGGACTGGTTCAAATTCATGGTCATTTGCTGTTCTCCACACTTTTTTACTACACACCAAAAAAAAAAAAAAACAAAACAAAAAACAATAAATAAAAACAAAGCATGTGCAATAGTGAAATTGATCAAAATGCGTATTTCAACTCCCAACAGTACCAACATTTTGACGCATTCAAAAAAATCAAAAAAGTTTGGCAATGAGTTGAACAAATAATGTGCAGCGCATTATCTCGAAATCGTTGCTCAACCCGTTGCGCAATAGGCGTTCCAACCATATCCAACGCATTGGTTGGACAAGGTTGAGATCATCGTACTTTAAAGTTGAATGAGTTGAAAACCGTTACCGAATTGATGCGTTGGGCACCCAGTGAACGACGGGCATTAGTTAGGTTAAGTTATTCGCACAATTCGGGCACATCAAACCGTTGAACACATATTTTCCCTGATCAACCTTTGTATATAAAATCTATAGTACTATCATGGGGAGATTTTTTGTGTAGTCCCTCTATAGAGCTGAAGCAGAACTAATTTCCACAACTTGTGGAATGTAAGAGAATGAAGATTCATGTTGTACCGAGAGAAAATATAAGTGAATATCACATTAAGAGGGTGAAGAAGGCGTTTAATTTACTTAGGTTAGAGGTGGAAATATGGTATATGCTTTTATTGTTTGGTAGGTAATACATGAACTTTGTATATACACTGCATATAGTACTATCATGGAGCATCATTTTTTAGTTCTGAATCAAGTCGCAATGAGGCGTGCTGAAATTGTCAATTGGTGTGAATATAGAATAAGTACAGACAACAAAAGTTTATTAAATACTGGTAAAATATCGGTAAAGGTTCTCGTCTCCACTATTTAGAGTTAGTTCAGAATCAACCAGGAAGATGGCCAGACGAAAAATTACCACCATGAGAGTACTATAGAAAATGTATATACAATGACATGAATGTATCCTTGGAACATGTTTTGCTGTCACGTTGTGAATTGATGGTAGGGGTGGAAAAATAGTATTTGATGATATTGCTTGAATATTTAGATGTATTGATACATTCTTTGAATATGTATTGAGTAAGGTAAGTAAATCAACGAGACGACGAGTAAAATAACATGTTGCCACTTTTTGAAATGATGGTAGTATTGTACGATAAGGTGTATTTTCGGATATTGTATAAGAATACAATCTTAAAACATGTATCGTGTAAGGTAAGAAAATTATAAAGGGACCTTGAGTAAAACAAGACGTTATCACTTTTTCAAATGATGGTAGTAAAATAATGTCGTTAAATGCTTTTAGAAATTTTTACTTATTACTATTATTGTGTTTAATTGTGAAGTATAAGGTAAAAATGTAAAAGTTTGTGAAGTGTTTGTAAATATATAGTGTTATTTGATTTAATTGTAAAGGAAAAGATAAAAAACGATTACATATATTGTTTATGCGGTTTGAGAAAATTGTAAAGAAGTAAAAAAAATTAAAATTTTATTAAATTAAAAAAAATAATTTTAAAGCAAACGAATTGTGAAGTAAAAAAATATACCTATTATTTTGTTAGTAAAGTGTATGAAAATTGTAAAGAAGGAAATAAAAGAAATGTTTTTATTGATTTAGTTCATATGTTTAGAAAATAATAAATAATAAAAAGTAAGTGTTATTATTAGTTAAATTGTGAAGTTATTTTTGTATAATTAAATGTGTGTAGTGTTTTAAAGACTTAATATATTGAGCTTTTTATCGGAAATTAGGAAAATATGTACTTAATTTTCTTTCATTATTTATTACTCCTATTGTTTTTTATCGAACTCTTAACATTAGATGATTCTATGACAAGTTTTTGAGAAAATTGGAAATTTCTAAGCCTTTTCTCTAATAATTTGTTTGATATTTACGTGATTAGTAAAGGGGTGCATAATGCCCTCCCCTGCAACAACCCTCCTTGGCATCACTTTTGGATTAGGGGTAGGTGCGTATGCTTAGGAGAACTTATTATTTTTTAGTTTGAAGTTATTTTTTTTTTCAAAAAACTGTCAGACATGACATTACTATAATAGGGAAGTCGAAAAAAGTGGGTCGGAAAATTCTGTCTGTCTGTCTGTCTGCCTGTCTGTCTGCCCGTATCGATTCCTACTGCCTAAACGGTCCAGTACTCAACTCGACTGTTTTTCGAGTTTTTTGAATATTTTGAAATTGAATCGATAGATTTTTTAAATTTTGTTTTCCTAGTACAAACTATAGATTTCTTCAAATTGACATACTCAAAGAAATTTTGAAATGAGATTTCGAAATGACACAAACTCAAGTTGCTCGCGTTGAGCAACGGATCTAGAATATTTTTGTTTTAAACAAGTTGATGGCTCGTACACCTAGTTGACAAACTCATTAAATTCTTGAATACCCTCGTAAATCCAATTGTCTAACTCATGAAATTGTTGAATACCCTCGTACATCCAGTTGTCCAACCGATTCAATTGGCGAATAACCTCGTAAACCTAGTTGACATAATTGTATGATTTTTGCAAACAAAACAGTTGCTCTAGTTGGTCAAATGCGTTTTCGCGTGGTTGCACAACAAGTTGATGCACCGGTTGATACCCTCGTACACTAGACTAATAAGAATCGTTGAGCAACGAGTTTGGCGCACTATGGAATATTTTTACTCAGTTTGTAGTAGGTTTTTTACTTTTTCCTACATCATATATTTTGGTATTATTATTGTTTTAAAGTTATGACTTCCATCCACTAAAATGAAAAGAAAATTGGCTGCCCCTTTAATAATTTTAGTTAACAGTAAACGCCGAAGGCAGACTTTGTTTTTTTCCAGATCTACTGCGATGAAAAAAAAATGTTTCATATCTTTCCAGTTCTTCTTACAAACGTCGAGTTGCATTCTTGAAAAGCAATGTGCCTTACAGACACGTTAGTTTCATTTGAGTTAAATAAAAAATAAAAAAATATTAAAACAAATAAGTTAAATAAAATAAAATTGGCTCGAAATTGCTGACGCAAAAGTTTCCAATTATTATTTGTTTCATCTTTCGTCACCTACATTCGGGAAGCATCTTCAGACCAATGCCAATGCCAATTCGCTGATAACGCGGTTTCTTGTGGACTGGTTCAAATTCATGGTCATTTGCTGTTCTCCACACTTTTTTACTACACACCAAAAATAAAAAAAAAGAAAACAAAAAACAATAAATAAAAACAAAGCATGTGCAATAGTGAAATTGATCAAAATGCGTATTTCAACTCCCAACAGTACACACATTTTGTCGCATTCAACCAAGCTCACGCCTACGAAAAATCAAAAAAGTTTGGCAATGAGTTGAACAAATAATGTGCAGCGCATTATCTCGAAATCGTTGCTCAACCCGTTGCGCAATAGGCGTTCCAACCATATCCAACGCATTGGTTGGACAAGGTTGAGATCATCGTACTTTAAAGTTGAATGAGTTGAAAACCGTTACCGAATTGATGCGTTGGGCACCCAGTGAACGACGGGCATTAGTTAGGTTAAGTTATTCGCACAATTCGGGCACATCAAACCGTTGAACACATATTTTCCCTGATCAACCTTTGTATATAAAATCTATAGTACTATCATGGGGTGATTTTTTGTGTAGTCCCTCTATAGAGCTGAAGCAGAACTAATTTCCACAACTTGTGGAATGTAAGAGAATGAAGAGGCATGTTGTACCAAGAGAAAATATAAGTGAATATCACATTAAGAGGGTGAAGAAGGCGTTTAATTTACTTAGGTTAGAGGTGGAAATATGGTATATGCTTTTATTGTTTGGTAGGTAATACATGAACTTTGTATATACACTGCATATAGTACTATCATGGAGCATCATTTTTTAGTTCTGAATCAAGTCGCAATGAGGCGTGCTGAAATTGTCAATTGGTGTGAATATAGAATAAGTACAGACAACAAAAGTTTATTAAATACTGGTAAAATATCGGTAAAGGTTCTCGTCTCCACTATTTAGAGTTAGTTCAGAATCAACCAGGAAGATGGCCAGACGAAAAATTACCACCATGAGAGTACTATAGAAAATGTATATACAATGACATGAATGTATCCTTGGAACATGTTTTGCTGTCACGTTGTGAATTGATGGTAGGGGTGGAAAAATAGTATTTGATGATATTGCTTGAATATTTAGATGTATTGATACATTCTTTGAATATGTATTGAGTAAGGTAAGTAAATCAACGAGACGACGAGTAAAATAACATGTTGCCTCTTTTTGAAATGATGGTAGTATTGTACGATAAGGTGTATTTTCGGATATTGTATAAGAATACAATCTTAAAACATGTATCGTGTAAGGTAAGAAAATTATAAAGGGACCTTGAGTAAAACAAGACGTTATCACTTTTTCAAATGATGGTAGTAAAATAATGTCGTTAAATGCTTTTAGAAATTTTTACTTATTACTATTATTGTGTTTAATTGTGAAGTATAAGGTAAAAATGTAAAAGTTTGTGAAGTGTTTGTAAATATATAGTGTTATTTGATTTAATTGTAAAGGAAAAGATATAAAACGATTACATATATTGTTTATGCGGTTTGAGAAAATTGTAAAGAAGTAAAAAAAATTAAAATTTTATTAAATTAAAAAAAATAATTTTAAAGCAAACGAATTGTGAAGTAAAAAAATATACCTATTATTTTGTTAGTAAAGTGTATGAAAATTGTAAAGAAGAAAATAAAAGAAATGTTTTTATTGATTTAGTTCATATGTTTAGAAAATAATAAATAATAAAAAGTAAGTGTTATTATTAGTTAAATTGTGAAGTTATTTTTGTATAATTAAATGTGTGTAGTGTTTTAAAGACTTAATATATTGAGCTTTTTATCGGAAATTAGGAAAATATGTACTTAATTTTCTTTTATTATTTATTACTCCTATTGTTTTTTATCGAACTCTTAACATTAGATGATTCTATGACAAGTTTTTGAGAAAATTGGAAATTTCTAAGCCTTTCCTCTAATAATTTGTTTGATATTTACGTGATTAGTAAAGGGGTGCATAATGCCCTCCCCTGCAACAACCCTCCTTGGCATCACTTTTGGATTAGGGGTAGGTGCGTATGCTTAGGAGAACTTATTATTTTTTAGTTTGAAGTTATTTTTTTTTTCAAAAAACTGTCAGACATGACATTACTATAATAGGGAAGTCGAAAAAAGTGGGTCGGAAAATTCTGTCTGTCTGCCTGTCTGTCTGCCCGTATCGATTCCTACTGCCTAAACGGTCCAGTACTCAACCCGACTGTTTTTCGAGTTTTTTGTTTTTTGAATATTTTGAAATTGAATCGATAGATTTTTTAAATTTTGTTTTCCTAGTACAAACTATAGATTTCTTCAAATTGACATACTCAAAGAAATTTTGAAATGAGATTTCGAAATGACACAAACTCAAGTTGCTCGCGTTGAGCAACGGATCTAGAATATTTTTGTTTTAAACAAGTTGATGGCTCGTACACCTAGTTGACAAACTCATTAAATTCTTGAATACCCTCGTAAATCCAATTGACTAACTCATGAAATTGTTGAATACCCTCGTACATCCAGTTGTCCAACCGATTCAATTGGTGAATAACCTCGTAAACCTAGTTGACATAATTGTATGATTTTTGCAAACAAAACAGTTGCTCTAGTTGGTCAAATGCGTTTTCGCGTGGTTGCACAACAAGTTGATGCACCGGTTGATACCCTCGTACACTAGACTAATAAGAATCGTTGAGCAACGAGTTTGGCGCACTATGGAATATTTTTACTCAGTTTGTAGTAGGTTTTTTACTTTTTCCTACATCATATATTTTGGTATTATTATTGTTTTAAAGTTGTGATTTCCATCCACTAAAATGAAAAGAAAATTGGCTGCCCCTTTAATAATTTTAGTTAACAGTAAACGCCGAAGGCAGACTTTGTTTTTTTCCATATCTACTGCGATGAAAAAAAAATGTTTCATATCTTTCCAGTTCTTCTTACAAACATCGAGTTGCATTCTTGAAAAGCAATGTGCCTTACAGACACGTTAGTTTCATTTGAGTTAAATAAAAAATAAAAAAATATTAAAACAAATAAGTTAAATAAAATAAAATTGGCTCGAAATTGCTGACGCAAAAGTTTCCAATTATTATTTGTTTCATCTTTCGTCACCTACATTCCAATGCCAATTCGCTGATAACGCGGTTTCTTGTGGACTGGTTCAAATTCATGGTCATTTGCTGTTCTCCACACTTTTTTACTACACACCAAAAAAAAAAAAAAAAGAAAACAAAAAACAATAAAATAAAAACAAAGCATGTGCAATAGTGAAATTGATCAAAATGCGTATTTCAACTCCCAACAGTACACACATTTTGTCGCATTCAACCAAGCTCACGCCAACGAAAAATCAAAAAAGTTTGGCAATGAGTTGAACAAATAATGTGCAGCGCATTATCTCGAAATCGTTGCTCAACCCGTTGCGCAATAGGCGTTCCAACCATATCCAACGCATTGGTTGGACAAGGTTGAGATCATCGTACTCTAAAGTTGAATGAGTTGAAAACCGTTACCGAATTGATGCGTTGGGCACCCAGTGAACGACGGGCATTAGTTAGGTTAAGTTATTCGCACAATTCGGGCACATCAAACCGTTGAACACATATTTTCCTGATCAACCTTTGTATATAAAATCTATAGTACTATCATGGGGTGATTTTTTGTGTAGTCCCTCTATAGAGCTGAAGCAGAACTAATTTCCACAACTTGTGGAATGTAAGAGAATGAAGAGGCATGTTGTACCAAGAGAAAATATAAGTGAATATCACATTAAGAGGGTGAAGAAGGCGTTTAATTTACTTAGGTTAGAGGTGGAAATATGGTATATGCTTTTATTGTTTGGTAGGTAATATATGAACTTTGTATATACACTGCATGTAGTACTATCATGGAGCATCATTTTTTAGTTCTGAATCAAGTCGCAATGAGGCGTGCTGAAATTGTCAATTGGTGTGAATATAACAACAACAAAAGTTTATTAAATACTGGTAAAATATCGGTAAAGGTTCTCGTCTCCACTATTTAGAGTTAGTTCAGAATCAACCAGGAAGATGGCCAGACGAAAAATTACCACCATGAGAGTACTATAGAAAATGTATATACAATGACATGAATGTATCCTTGGAACATGTTTTGCTGTCACGTTTTCAATTGATGGTAGGGGTGGAAAAATAGTATTTGATGATATTGCTTGAATATTTAGATGTATTGATACATTCTTTGAATATGTATTGAGTAAGGTAAGTAAATCAACGAGACGACGAGTAAAATAACATGTTGCCACTTTTTGAAATGATGGTAGTATTGTACGATAAGATGTATTTTCGGATATTGTATAAGAATACAATCTTAAAACATGTATCGTGTAAGGTAAGAAAATTATAAAGGGACCTTGAGTAAAACAAGACGTTATCACTTTTTCAAATGATGGTAGTAAAATAATGTCGTTAAATGCTTTTAGAAATTTTTACTTATTACTATTATTGTGTTTAATTGTGAAGTAACGGGTGATTTTTTAAGAGCTTGAGAACTTTAAAAAAAAAAAAACGCATAAAATTTGCAAAATCTCATCGGTTCTTTATTTGAAACGTTAGATTGGTTCATGACATTTACGAAGATAATTTCATTTAAATGTTGACCGCGGCTGCGTCTTAGGTGGTCCATTCGGAAAGTCCAATTTTGGGCAACTTTTTCGAGCATTTCGGCCGGAATAGCCCGAATTTCTTCGGAAATGTTGTCTTCCAAAGCTGGAATAGTTTCTGGCTTATTTCTGTAGACTTTAGACTTGACGTAGCCCCACAAAAAATAATCTAAAGGCGTCAAATCGCATGATCTTGGTGGCCAACTTACCGGTCCATTTCTTGAGATGAATTGTTCTCCGAAGTTTTCCCTCAAAATGGCCATAGAATCGCGAGCTGTGTGGCATGTAGCGCCATCTTGTTGAAACCACATGTCAACCAAGTTCAGTTCTTCCATTTTTAGCAACAAAAAGTTTGTTAGCATCGAACGATAGCGATCGCCATTCACCGTAACGTTGCGTCCAACAGCATCTTTGAAAAAATACGGTCCAATGATTCCACCAGCGTACAAACCACACCAAACAGTGCATTTTTCGGGATGCATGGGCAGTTCTTGAACGGCTTCTGGTTGCACTTCACTCCAAATGCGGCAATTTTGCTTATTTACGTAGCCATTCAACCAGAAATGAGCCTCATCGCTGAACAAAATTTGTCATTTTCGTCAATTTGTCACATTTCGAACCGAACACTGATTTTGGTAATAAAATTCAATGATTTGCAAGCGTTGCTCGTTAGTAAGTCTATTTATGATGAAATGTCAAAGCATACTGAGCATCTTTCTCTTTGACACCATGTCTGAAATCCCGCGTGATCTGTCAAATACTAATGCATGAAAATCCTAACCTCAAAAAAATCACCCGTTATAAGGTAAAAATATAAAAGTTTGTGAAGTGTTTGTAAATATATAGTGTTATTTGATTTAATTGTAAAGGAAAAGATAAAAAACGATTACATATATTGTTTATGCGGTTTGAGAAAATTGTAAAGAAGTAAAAAAAATTAAAATTTTATTAAATTAAAAAAATAATTTTAAAGCAAACGAATTGTGAAGTAAAAAAATATACCTATTATTTTGTTAGTAAAGTGTATGAAAATTGTAAAGAAGAAAATAAAAGAAATGTTTTTATTGATTTAGTTCATATGTTTAGAAAATAATAAATAATAAAAAGTAAGTGTTATTATTAGTTAAATTGTGAAGTTATTTTTGTATAATTAAATGTGTGTAGTGTTTTAAAGACTTAATATATTGAGCTTTTTATCGGAAATTAGGAAAATATGTTTTTTTTTTTTTTTTTTTTTTTTTTTTTATAATTAACGCGCGCACAAGGGATTATGTGTTTCCCTTTTAATGTAGAACACACTGCGCGGGCATTACGAAGATAGGGAGGGGAGAGATAGGAGGTGCCGATTAACATTGGTTTTGAACGTTTGCAGATCAAAATGGCAAGGGAAAATCCCGCCGGGTAAACTATTCCAGATTTGTGTCGTTCGGCTAAAAAAAGAATCCCTATATTTCACGGTACATCCGAAATTAGGCTCAAGGGTGAGCTGATGAGCATTCCTTGCGAGACGAGTATTACGGGAGAAACTTTTAAGGGGAGGAATGCAACTGGCTACTTCGAGTGAACATTTTTTGTAAAAGAAACGATAAAATAAGGAAAGACATGAAACATTGCGTCGGTGTTCGAGTGGGGCAATTGTTTCAGCAGCAGTTCTATTACCTATCAATCTTAACGCTCGATTTTGTATTCTATCAAGCAGGTGAAGCGATGTTTGCGAAGCACCTGCCCAGAGGTGGGAGTTATACTCGAGTTTAGGGCGTATAAACGCTTTATAAATTGTAGCCAGATCAGATGGGGAAAAGTACTTCTTACACCGATACAGAAAACCTAAGCACTTTGCAGCATTCTTAGCGATCTCAAATATATGGTCGTTCCAACGGAGGTCGTCGTTGACACACATACCGAGTACTGAGAGCTTTTCGGTTTCTTCGATGTAAGTGCCATTCATGGACAATGGCATTGGGGGAATGTTTAGCTTTAACGACAGAAGACAGCATTGAGTTTTCGAAGCATTAAACTCCACACGATTTCTATTACCCCATTTGACAATGCTGTATAAATCGGAGTTTAATGAGCTTGACATACGGCACCGTTGCAATTGTACGTCCGAAGGCGAAGGACGTGAATTATCGAACGAATATGAAAAGCTGAGGGTAGAGTCGTCAGCAAAACAGTTAAGTGGATTAGAAGTAACAGACAGAAGATCATTTATAAAAATGAGGAAAAGAGTCGGAGACAGAACAGAGCCCTGGGGCACACCAGCATTTATTTTATGGGAATCAGACTTGAATCCGTCCAATACAACTTGTATTGAACGGTCCAGAAGATAGCTTCTAATCCAACGAACAAGAGTATTATCGATCCCAAAAGCACGCATTTTCGATAAGAGAGCTTCATGCCAAACTCTATCAAATGCTTTGGAGATATCAAGAGCAATAATCTTACTTTCACCAAAGCGATGTAAAGATTTGTTCCACTGTTCGGTGAGATATGCCATCAGATCACCAGTGGAACGGTTGCTGCGGAAGCCATACTGACGGTCATGGAGGAGCTTACGATCTTCGAGATATTCCTTAAGCTGACGGTTAATCAGTGTTTCCATGACCTTAGAAAGAAGGGATGTCAGTGCTATGGGTCGGTAGGAGGAGGGGGAGGATGGGTCACCTTTCTTAGGGACAGGCTGGACAAATGCTGTTTTCCATCTTCTAGGAAAGATTCCAGAAGAGTAGGAGCGATGGAAAAGCTTACGCAGTGGCTTTGCCAGTGTGGAAGAACACCTCTTCAGAAGAATCGGGGGTATACCATCCGGGCCAGCGGATTTGTGTATATCGAGATCTTTGAGAACTCTTGCTACTGTACGAGTGCGGAAAAAAATGTGTCCCATGGAAAAATTTACATTCTCAAGTACAGGAGGGGCAACGTTGCTTTGAGGCAGCGTGGAGCTGGCAGCGAAATGGGCGGCGAGCAAGTTTGCCTTCTCTGAAGAGTAAACAATTGGTTTGTTATTGTCGATGAGCGTTGGAACCGAAGATGTCGAGGAGTTTTTTATATTTTTTACAAATGACCAAAAATTTTTACTGCCTTTGGGACACTGCAGAACTTTTTGCCGTAATTTTTGGTCATGCAAAAATTTGGTTCTTTCTATAACGGAGTTGCATGAGTTCCTTGCTTGTTTGTGCTTTTTCCGATTTTCCTCTGTAGGGTTGGCTTTGTAAGATCGGAAACTTACTTCTTTGAGCCTGATAGCTTCTTTACACTCAGAATTAAACCAAGACTTTTCTTTAGGTTTGATGCTTTTTACTCTGTTAGGAATAAAAGCACGCATCCCTAGAAGAATCACATTTGTGATCATTTCAGCACTGGCATCAATGTCACTATCGAGGAAGCATAGCGACCAGTTAAAGTTTCGGAAAAAGAAATTCAGGCCGTCCCAGTTGGCTTTCTCGTATTGCCAAACGGTCCTGGTGGGAAGTTTTTCTTTAACTGGATGGGTGGGGGATGAGAAATTAGCTGAAATGATACAATGGTCTGAAGT
Source organism: Platycheirus rosarum (assembly GCA_963971375.1). Classification (NCBI taxonomy): domain Eukaryota; kingdom Metazoa; phylum Arthropoda; class Insecta; order Diptera; family Syrphidae; genus Platycheirus; species Platycheirus rosarum. The sequence goes on along the minus strand of OZ020509.1, from coordinate 17,837,989 downwards.
GCCAAATGGAGAAGTTACACTAATGGTATATTTATCAGGGTGAGAAGTAAGAAACAAGTCAAGAGTATGGGCTGCTTGCCCAGCAACATCCGCTATACGCGTTGGCACATCGATCAGTTGGGTAAGGTGATGTAACCCGGCAAAGAGCTCGACATACCTTCCTTCGGGTGTTGTCTGACCAGAATAGCGGAGCCAGTTGGAATTGTGTACATTGAAATCGCCCGCAATAACGATTTCAGTGCGAGGACAAAGGGAAACAATTTTCGAGATGGAATCAGACAGTGCATCAAACTCGTTACATGTCGAATTACTGTCAAGATTTGGACTCCTGTAAATAAAACAATAATGAATAACATGCTTGCGGACAGTGAATTTGAGCCATAAGAAGTTAAAGTCCGTGTTGGAACATTGCCCATATTGGGGAAGGCTCTGGCAAGCAATATCATTCCTAACATAGACCACGAGACCATGATGAGAAAAGAGTAATGGCACCAAGCTATACCCATGTAGATCAAATTCTGATAAATCAGTATTTGCTCCAACCTGAGTTTCACTTAATGCCAAAACAGCTGGCCTGTGTTGAACAGTGTAGACGTACACGTGAAAGAAATTCTTTCTTAAACCACGAACATTTGAATACACGACACAAAAATCACTTACCATTTAAAAATACTTACATACAAAACACAACTCTGATTAAGTCGATACTTAATTTTCTCTCATTATTTATTACTCCTATTGTTTTTTATCGAACTCTTAACATTAGATGATTCTATGACAAGTTTTTGAGAAAATTGGAAATTTCTAAGTCTTTCCTCTAATAATTTGTTTGATATTTACGTGATTAGTAAAGGGGTGCATAATGCCCTCCCCTGCAACAACCCTCCTTGGCATCACTTTTGGATTAGGGGTAGGTGCGTATGCTTAGGAGAACTTATTATTTTTTAGTTTGAAGTTATTTTTTTTTTCAAAAAACTGTCAGACATGACATTACTATAATAGGGAAGTCGAAAAAAGTGGGTCGGAAAATTCTGTCTGTCTGTCTGTCTGCCTGTCTGTCTGCCCGTATCGATTCCTACTGCCTAAACGGTCCAGTACTCTACCCGACTGTTTTTCGAGTTTTTTGTTTTTTGAATATTTTGAAATTGAATCGATAGATTTTTTAAATTTTGTTTTCCTAGTACAAACTATAGATTTCTTCAAATTGACATACTCAAAGAAATTTTGAAATGAGATTTCGAAATGAAAAATTCATAAAATTGAAAAGAGCAAGGTTTTTTGGTTTCATATTAATTTCTTTGATTAATGTTTTCCGCCAAATTTTGTTTTATATTGATCGGTTGAGCCCTAGCCACTAGTAAAATAAAAGCAAACTTCGTCGTGCACCTATGTATTTTAAAGCAGCACAGCATACATAATAAGGACGCATATGATAAACACATAAACACGAAAAAAACATCTAACAAACAAAAAACTAAACGCAAGTACGTGCGACCCAGTCGTGCCTCTTATTTTCTTATTACCTTTGTTAAAAAGTAGGAACTTCAAGTGTGTTTACACCTTTATTACCTGACTGGTTTGCACTCGAATTCCAAATCGAACAGATTTTCTGTTTTTGACATTTCTTGTCATTTCTGTCATTTCTAAAAAGAGCGCGGACTAGTGCGTAGGAATATACAATTTGTGTTTACTTTCGTCTGCGCATTGTTTAACAAAAAGTGATATATGCCCGGAGGCGTCATTACGCATAGTTTAAAAAGATATTCAATTGAAATTTGAAAGTCGAGCGCAAACCAGTGTCAGGAAGCTGCTAAAAATAGTAAGTGTATAATTTATCGAATAATTTATAATCGAAACTAAAATATTTATGTTGTTTATTTAGAGAATAAACCTCTCATACTTGTCACACATTGTGAAAGAGTGCGTTTTAATTCGAAGCAGCATTATCGCTCGGATTTCTGAATTTGCAGGAACGGATTCCAACAAATTTTATTCTTATTTTTAAAAAAAGAATAACGCAACTAAAATTAGAGTTGTTTCGCCGCCTGAAGGAGGGAGTTAGCAGCCAGCAGCTCCACAAATCTTATACAGATCAAGCATATATATTTTGCAAAAATTCCCAGCCAATTTAAGTTCGCAGCCAGCGAAGCGAATTATTTATCACCGCCATTGCCGCCGTCCCGAGTTTAGTTTGCTGCCAGTGAACTAAGTGGGACAAATAAAGAAGATCACCTTGAGCAAGGAGTTTGTTGCCAGCAGCTCCACGAGGGTCTTCGAAGATATTTTATAAGCCGCCGCAGGAGTAGACATTTTCTGCCATTTAAATATCTATGCCAAGTACGGCTACACCACGAAGAAGTACTCGATTAAACCCAGCCATATCTGTCTTCAAAAGTTCGAAGAAGTCCACAACATCCACCCCAGTTAAATCTGTGCCCAAGAGTTCAAAGAAGACTCTCATTCCAGTTCAAGAAGAGGCAACTGACAAACAAAAAGTCGACGTGCCATCAAAACACAACGACGTCCGTGAAGCGACAGCAATGGAAGCAGATATGCAGAAACAATTGGAGGAGATGCGAGTGCAACTGGAAGCAGCAGTTCTCAGTGCAGCCAATGAGAGAAAGGAGCGTATCCGCCTCGAGGAAGTGCTTGCTCATAAACAACAGGATGCCTCAACTGGAGCAGTCTCAAGTGCAAATGGTGCTTTAGTGAATTTAACATCTTGTTCAGCTACAACAAGTGTTAACACAACAGCAACTAGAACGAGTGTAATAACAACAGCGACTAATAGCATCATGAGTACTGGACTTGGACAAGCTCAAGAAGCACCCTGCTCTATGAGTAATGCCAAGTACATGCAGTTACAGCCTTCTGGATCACCATACGGAAATGCATATACGGGTGCAACGCAATTTGCTTCCAGTAGTGCTTCATATGTTCCGACATTCATGCCGCCACTGACAGGATATCACAACTATAGACAGCAATCGATTTTGCCCCCGCCGATGCCAACACAGCCATACATTGAAAGAGGTTTCAGCAACCCACACACCGTCGAAGGTACTAGAAACCACTACAAGTTACATGACCTTCCTGAATTTAGTGGGAGGCCAGAGGATTGGCCAATATTTTCTACTACCTTTCGAGAGTCTACCAACATGTTTAATTACACGAATGTAGATAACCTTTTTCGGTTGCAGAAATGTGTCAAGGGAGTGGCAAGAGAGGTTGTTGAAGCGATGTTGATTCACCCAAACAATGTGGAGCAAGCAATGGCAGCGTTGGAATTTCGTTTTGGTCGCCCAGATATCCTAGTACGAAGCCAACTGCTCAAAGTCAAAGAAATATCACAGATTCCAGAAGACAAACTCGAACTGTTGATACCATTTGCGACCAAGGTTCAGAATTTGGCTACATTTTTGGAAGCAAGTGGAATGTCGATGCACTTGGCTAATCCCTCACTCCTTGATGAGCTCATTAGTAAGCTACCTATGAGCAAGAAGCTGGAGTGGGCTGAGCGGAGCCTCCTTATTCAACCATATGTAACAATAAGGCATTTCGATGAGTGGTTGACTGGAGTAGCGAGATTGATCTGTCTAGTTACACCAATTTCATCGCAGTCACTGTCCAAGGCCGGACATAAAGTGAATCCGAGGAATGTTCTCCATGCTGTAGAACCAAGTACGTCAACTATCAACACAAGTAGTCAGAACTGCCGCATTTGTAAGAAAATGCCACATCGAGTCTTCGAATGTTCCGACTACAAAGATCTGGATGTTTCAGCTAGATGGAAGTTGGTGAAGAGGCAGAGACTTTGCTTTTGCTGCTTAAAGTATGGTCACAATGTTCGATCGTGCAAAATGAGGAAAGCATGTGGGATTCGTGACTGTGAAAAGAAACATCATCCTTCTCTGCATGAGACAGCGACAGCCATCACTAAGTATCCAGGTATAGAGAAAAACATTCTCAGTTGCAACATTGGCAGGGACAATAAAATTTTGTTCCGAGTGCTGCCAGTGCGACTTTATGGAGATGGTATAGTGGTGCGGACGTATGCACTACTCGATGAAGGTTCCTCAGTTACCTTAATGAGCATTGAATTGGCCAAAGAGCTGCGTTTGCATGGACACATGACAGATCTGAAACTTCAATGATTTGGAAAGGAAACTTTCACAAACGAGTCTTTAGTCGTAGACTTGCAGATCAGTGCAGACGTCGATGGAGCCGACAAATTTAAAATGGAGGGTGTTCAGACTGTAAGTGGACTTAGCTTGCCAACTCAATCACTAACTACTGCTGATTTCGATCCAGTGTGTAAGGCTGAACTTTTCTCAGTTGCTGAATACAAGGATGCAAGTCCACAAATTTTAATTGGACTTGACAAATGTCATCTGGGTGCACCAATCCGAGTCATTGGGTCCAAAGAATACGGACCAGTCATAGCTGAAACGAAACTGGGATACGTAGTGTACGGTAAGACAGCGACAGCCGCAGAGCATGCGACAAAGGACCTTGTTCTTCATTGTGAGCAAGTAAATGAAGACGAAGAGGCTAATCTGGCGCTGATGGTGGAGGAGTTCTTCGATATTGAAAGTTTTGGTGTCAAGAAACCGAAAGAGAAGCTTACATCTGCATCTGACAAAAGAGCACTCGAGATTCTTGTGGGAACAACGAAAAAGATTGGCGATCGTTTTCAAACGGGTCTGTTATGGAAACAAAACACAATAGAGCTGCCAGCTAGTTATGAAATGGCACAGCGGAGACTTAAGAGTCTAGAAAACAAGTTAAGAAGGGAACCAGAGTTTTCTAAGACATATGGGTCTATCATTGCTAGCTATGTAGACAAGGGATACGCCAAGGAACTGACCGACGTCGAAGCTAAAGTTAACTCGCCTACAACCTGGTACTTGCCACACTTTGGCGTGAAGAATCCGAACAAGCCAGATAAAGTTCGGTTGGTGTTTGACGCAGCTGCTAAAGTACATGGCGTCTCGTTGAATGATTGGCTGCTTAAGGGGCCAGATTACCTTAAACCATTGATGGGCATTCTGTTCAACTTTCGGATGAGACCTGTTGCAGTGACTGGGGATATTAAGGAAATGTTCCACCAGGTGTTGATCCGGTCAGAAGATCAAGATTCTCAGCGTTTTCTGTGGCGAGAGGATGAAAATAAACCAATCAATGTGTATGTCATGCAGTCAATGACATTTGGTGCCAGCTGTTCGCCATGTTTAGCCAACTTTATTAAAAATCTTAATGCCGAGAGATTTTCTGAAATTCATCCTAGAGCCGTCACAGCGATAACCGAACATCATTACGTGGATGACTACGTCGATTGTTTCGATAGTGTCGCAGAAGCAATTGAGGTCACGAATGACGTGATTTCGATACATAAGAGCGGTGGTTTTGAGTTACGACATTTTATATCAAACTCAAAGGAGCTCTTGAGTGGTATCTGTCATCCAAGCGACGAACAGCGAAGCCAAATCGTTGACATGAATGTGGAAGCTGTGGTGGAAAAGGTGCTGGGGATGTATTGGGATCCAGGAGAGGATGTATTTCTTTTTAAATTGAATTTCTCCCGTGTCAGCAAAGATGTAATGGCAACCAAAAGATGTCCCACCAAAAGAGAATTTCTGGGAATAATCATGTCAGTCTTCGACCCGTACGGTATGATTGCTAACTTTGTTGTTCACATTAAATTATTGTTGCAATCAGTATGGAGACATGGTGTTGAATGGGATCAGCCAATTCCTCGAGAAATCTTTGAAAAGTGGTGCCAGTGGAAGGCAGTGCTTCCTAGTGTAATGCAGTTGAAGGTTAATAGATGTCATCATCCTTACTTGTCCATGGCCAATAGGATTATTCTTCACACGTTCGTCGATGCCAGTGAAGAGGCGTTTAGTGCAGTGGTTTACATGCGGATTGAACATGAAGACGAGATTGGTGTGTCTTTTATATGTGGAAAGACGAAATGCGCTCCGAAAAAATTGATGTCCATCCCACGTCTAGAACTGTCAGCCGCGGTCTTGGGAGTTAGATTATGCGATTCGATTGTCGAGTCCTATGATCTCAAAGTGGCTGATCGAATATATTGGAGCGATTCGAAGACTGTGCTAAGCTGGCTTCGTTCTAATCCTCGCCACCATAAGCAGTTTGTAGGATTCCGAGTTGCTGAGATATTAGACACCACCAAGATCGGTCAATGGCATTGGGTCCCGACCAAACTTAACCCAGCAGATGAAGCGACGCGTGCACGATATCCTCCGATCTTTCGCACCAATAACAAGTGGATAAATGGACCGCCTTTCCTACAATCACCTATGCATTTATGGCTGTCACAACCAGATGACATTGGGAGTCATGTTTGTCGTGAGGAGATGAAGCCGAAGTTTTTATTACACGCAACCAAAGTGAATACACCCGTTTTCCAGTTCTCGAGGTTCTCTTCATATCTGAAGTTGAAAAGAACAGCAGCTTGGGTCATTCGATTCTTTAAAATGTACTGCCGCCAGCCAACGGAGAAGGGAGAATTGTCAGCTTCAGAACTCATTGAAGCCCAGCAAGTGCTATGTGCAATAGCACAGAGAGACGCTTTCTCCGAAGAGATAAACCAGCTAAAATGCCAGCAGCTGGTTGAGAGAAAAAGTAGCATCTATAAGTTAACGCCATACATGGATGACGATAGACTTCTGCGCGTATATGGACGCATTGACGCTGCTACTACCATACCATTTACTGCCAGACGACCCATAATTTTGCCAAAGGATCACAGCCTTACTGAATTGATAGTGACTCATTATCATCGTCATTTACGCCACCAAAACGATGACACGGTTGCCAATGAGATAGATTTGGGCCCGGTTTACATCACCATAGGACGTCGCAAAGAAAAGCGTTGGATCGCCTTGTTTACTTGCCTGACTGTGAGGGCCGTTCATCTTGAGATAGCAGCAGACTTGTCTACAGATGCATGCATATTATGCATTCGAAATTTTGTCAACCGTCGAGGGATACCGGTACGCATAAGGAGTGACAATGGCACCAACTTTGTCGGCGCTAACAACGAACTGGTGGATGCAAACATTTTCGACAGTGAGGCAATTAAGGTGGAACTTTCTGCAAAGGGAATCGAATGGGTTTTCAACTGCCCATCAAATCCACACGCGGGTGGCTGCTGGGAGAGACTTGTTAGAGCTGTGAAGAGGGTCTTGGCGCATACGCTCAACGAACTGGCACCAAGATTCGAAACGCTGCTCAGCGCACTAGTCGAAGCGAAGAACATCATCAACAGCCGTCCTCTTACTCATCTTCCTGTGACTACTGAGGAAGAAGAACCGCTTACGCCAAACCACTTCTTGATGGGCGTCACGAACTCAACACAGACTCCTGGCCAAATAGATGAAAGAGCTCTATGTCTTCGGAAGCAGTGGCGTATAAGCCAGCAGATCAAAGACCGCTTCTGGCGGCGATGGATGAAGGAGTACTTGCCAGAACTAACGAAGAGAAGTAAATGGTTTGACAAGGTTCTAAATCTTCAGGTGGGAAATCTGGTTCTCATCTGTGATGTCGATCTTCCAAGAAGCCAATGGATGCGAGGCAGAATTGTAAGGGTGTTCGTAGGACCAGATGATCAGATCCGTTCAGCCGATGTGAAGACATCCACTGGAATACTTCGAAGACCAGCGGTGAAGCTGGCATTGTTGGAGTTAAGTGAGGCTGCGGTGGGACCGGGCGCCTCACGGGGGGCGGGATGTTAAAAAGTAGGAAGTTCAAGTGTGTTTACATCTTTATTACCTGACTGGTTTGCACTCGAATTCCAAATCGAACAGATTTTCTGTTTTTGACATTTCTTGTCATTTCTGTCATTTCTAAAAAGAGCGCGGACTAGTGCGTAGGAATATACAATTTGTGTTTACTTTCGTCTGCGCATTGTTTAACAAAAAGTGATATATGCCCGGAGGCGTCATTACGCATAGTTTAAAAAGATATTCAATTGGAATTTGAAAGTCGAGCGCAAACCAGTGTCAGGAAGCTGCTAAAAATAGTAAGTGTATAATTTATCGAATAATTTATAATCGAAACTAAAATATTTATGTTGTTTATTTAGAGAATAAACCTCTCATACTTGTCACACATTGTGAAAGAGTGCGTTTTAATTCGAAGCAGCATTATCGCTCGGATTTCTGAATTTGCAGGAACGGATTCCAACAAATTTTATTCTTATTTTTAAAAAAAGAATAACGCAACTAAAATTAGAGTTGTTTCGCCGCCTGAAGAAGGGAGTTAGCAGCCAGCAGCTCCACAAATCTTATACAGATCAAGCATATATATTTTGCAAAAATTCCCAGCCAATTTAAGTTCGCAGCCAGCGAAGCGCCTGCTGGAATTATTTATCACCGCCATTGCCGCCGTCCCGAGTTTAGTTTGCTGCCAGTGAACTAAGTGGGACAAATAAAGGAAGATCACCTTGAGCAAGGAGTTTGTTGCCAGCAGCTCCACGAGGGTCTTCGAAGATATTTTATAAGCCGCCGCAGGAGTAGACATTTTCTGCCATTTAAATATCTATGCCAAATACGGCTACACCACGAAGAAGTACTCGATTAAACCCAGCCATATCTGTCTTCAAAAGTTCGAAGAAGTCCACAACATCCACCCCAGTCAAATCTGTGCTCAAGAGTTCAAAGAAGACTCTCGTTCCAATTCAAGAAGAGTCAACTGACAAACAAAAAGTCGACGTGCCATCAAAACACAACGACGTCCGTGAAGCGACAGCAATGGAAGCAGATATGCAGAAACAATTGGAGGAGATGCGAGTGCAACTGGAAGCAGCAGTTCTCAGTGCAGCCAATGAGGGGGAGGAGCGTATCTGCCTCGAGGAAGTGCTTGCTCATACACAACAGGATGCCGCAACTGGAGCAGTCTCAAGTGCAAATGGTGCTTTAGTGAATTTAACATCTTGTTCAGCTACAACAAGTGTTAACACAACAGCAACTAGAACGAGTGTAATAACAACAGCGACTAATAGCATCATGAGTACTGGACTTGGACAAGCTCAAGAAGCACCCTGCTCTATGAGTAATGCCAAGTACATGCAGTTACAGCCTTCTGGATCACCATACGGAAATGCATATACGGGTGCAACGCAATTTGCTTCCAGTAGTGCTTCATATGTTCCGACATTCATGCCGCCACTGACAGGATATCACAACTATAGACAGCAATCGATTTTGCCCCCGCCGATGCCAACACAGCCATACATTGAAAGAGGTTTCAGCAACCCACACACCGTCGAAGGTACTAGAAACCACTACAAGTTACATGACCTTCCTGAATTTAGTGGGAGGCCAGAGGATTGGCCAATATTTTCTACTACCTTTCGAGAGTCTACCAACATGTTTAATTACACGAATGTAGATAACCTTTTTCGGTTGCAGAAATGTGTCAAGGGAGTGGCAAGAGAGGTTGTTGAAGCGATGTTGATTCACCCAAACAATGTGGAGCAAGCAATGGCAGCGTTGGAATTTCGTTTTGGTCGCCCAGATATCCTAGTACGAAGACAACTGCTCAAAGTCAAAGAAATATCACAGATTCCAGAAGACAAACTCGAACTGTTGATACCGTTTGCGACCAAGGTTCAGAATTTGGCTACATTTTTGGAAGCAAGTGGAATGTCGATGCACTTGGTTAATCCCTCACTCCTTGATGAGCTCATTAGAAAGCTACCTATGAGCAAGAAGCTGGAGTGGGCTGAGCGGAGCCTCCTTATTCAACCATATGCAACAATAAGGCATTTCGAAGAGTGGTTGACTGGAGTAGCGAGATTGATCTGTCTAGTTACACCAATTTCATCGCAGTCACTGTCCAAGGCCGGACATAAAGTGAATCCGAGGAATGTTCTCCATGCTGTAGAACCAAGTACGTCAACTATCAACACAAGTAGTCAGAACTGCCGCATTTGTAAGAAAATGCCACATCGAGTCTTCGAATGTTCCGACTACAAAGATCTGGATGTTTCAGCTAGATGGAAGTTGGTGAAGAGGCAGAGACTTTGCTTTTGCTGCTTAAAGTATGGTCACAATGTTCGATCGTGCAAAATGAGGAAAGCATGTGGGATTCGTGACTGTGAAAAGAAACATCATCCTTCTCTGCATGAGACAGCGACAGCCATCACTAAGTATCCAGGTATAGAGAAAAACATTCTCAGTTGCAACATTGGCAGGGACAATAAAATTTTGTTCCGAGTGCTGCCAGTGCGACTTTATGGAGATGGTATAGTGGTGCGGACGTATGCACTACTCGATTAAGGTTCCTCAGTTACCTTAATGAGCATTGAATTGGCCAAAGAGCTGCGTTTGCATGGACACATGACAGATCTGAAACTTCAATGGTTTGGAAAGGAAACTTTCACAAACGAGTCCTTAGTCGTAGACTTGCAGATCGGTGCAGACGTCGATGGAGCCGACAAATTTAAAATGGAGGGTGTTCAGACTGTAAGTGGACTTAGCTTGCCAACTCAATCACTAACTACTGCTGATTTCGATCCAGTGTGTAAGGCTGAACTTTTCTCAGTTGCTGAATACAAGGATGCAAGTCCACAAATTTTAATTGGACTTGACAATTGTCATCTGGGTGCACCAATCCGAGTCATTGGGTCCAAAGAATACGGACCAGTCATAGCTGAAACGAAACTGGGATACGTAGTGTACGGTAAGACAGCGACAGCCGCAGAGCATGCGACAAAGGACCTTGTTCTTCATTGTGAGCAAGTAAATGAAGACGAAGAGGCTATTCTGGCGCTGATGGTGGAGGAGTTCTTCGATATTGAAAGTTTTGGTGTCAAGAAACCGAAAGAGAAGCTTACATCTGCATCTGACAAAAGAGCACTCGAGATTCTTGTGGGAACAACGAAAAAGATTGGCGATCGTTTTCAAACGGGTCTGTTATGGAAACAAAACACAATAGAGCTGCCAGCTAGTTATGAAATGGCACAGCGGAGACTTAAGAGTCTAGAAAACAAGTTAAGAAGGGAACCAGAGTTTTCTAAGACATATGGGTCTATCATTGCTAGCTATGTAGACAAGGGATACGCCAAGGAACTGACCGACGTCGAAGCTAAAGTTAACTCGCCTACAACCTGGTACTTGCCACACTTTGGCGTGAAGAATCCGAACAAGCCAGATAAAGTTCGGTTGGTGTTTGACGCAGCTGCTAAAGTACATGGCGTCTCGTTGAATGATTGGCTGCTTAAGGGGCCAGATTACCTTAAACCATTGATGGGCATTCTGTTCAACTTTCGGATGAGACCTGTTGCAGTGACTGGGGATATTAAGGAAATGTTCCACCAGGTGTTGATCCGGTCAGAAGATCAAGATTCTCAGCGTTTTCTGTGGCGAGAGGATGAAAATAAACCAATCAATGTGTATGTCATGCAGTCAATGACATTTGGTGCCAGCTGTTCGCCATGTTTAGCCAACTTTATTAAAAATCTTAATGCCGAGAGATTTTCTGAAATTCATCCTAGAGCCGTCACAGCGATAACCGAACATCATTACGTGGATGACTACGTCGATTGTTTCGATAGTGTCGCAGAAGCAATTGAGGTCACGAATGACGTGATTTCGATACATAAGAGCGGTGGTTTTGAGTTACGACATTTTATATCAAACTCAAAGGAGCTCTTGAGTGGTATCTGTCATCCAAGCGACGAACAGCGAAGCCAAATCGTTGACATGAATGTGGAAGCTGTGGTGGAAAAGGTGCTGGGGATGTATTGGGATCCAGGAGAGGATGTATTTCTTTTTAAATTGAATTTCTCCCGTGTCAGCAAAGATGTAATGGCAACCAAAAGATGTCCCACCAAAAGAGAATTTCTGGGAATAATCATGTCAGTCTTCGACCCGTACGGTATGATTGCTAACTTTGTTGTTCACATTAAATTATTGTTGCAATCAGTATGGAGACATGGTGTTGAATGGGATCAGCCAATTCCTCGAGAAATCTTTGAAAAGTGGTGCCAGTGGAAGGCAGTGCTTCCTAGTGTAATGCAGTTGAAGGTTAATAGATGTCATCATCCTTACTTGTCCATGGCCAATAGGATTATTCTTCACACGTTCGTCGATGCCAGTGAAGAGGCGTTTAGTGCAGTGGTCTACATGCGGATTGAACATGAAGACGAGGTTGGTGTGTCTTTTATATGTGGAAAGACGAAATGCGCTCCGAAAAAATTGATGTCCATCCCACGTCTAGAACTGTCAGCCGCGGTCTTGGGAGTTAGATTATGCGATTCGATTGTCGAGTCCTATGATCTCAAAGTGGCTGATCGAATATATTGGAGCGATTCGAAGACTGTGCTAAGCTGGCTTCGTTCTAATCCTCGCCACCATAAGCAGTTTGTAGGATTCCGAGTTGCTGAGATATTAGACACCACCAAGATCGGTCAATGGCATTGGGTCCCGACCAAACTTAACCCAGCAGATGAAGCGACGCGTGCACGATATCCTCCGATCTTTCGCACCAATAACAAGTGGATAAATGGACCGCCTTTCCTACAATCACCTATGCATTTATGGCCGTCACAACCAGATGACATTGGGAGTCATGTTTGTCGTGAGGAGATGAAGCCGAAGTTTTTATTACACGCAACCAAAGTGAATACACCCGTTTTCCAGTTCTCGAGGTTCTCTTCATATCTGAAGTTGAAAAGAACAGCAGCTTGGGTCATTCGATTCTTTAAAATGTACTGCCGCCAGCCAACGGAGAAGGGAGAATTGTCAGCTTCAGAACTCATTGAAGCCCAGCAAGTGCTATGTGCAATAGCACAGAGAGACGCTTTCTCCGAAGAGATAAACCAGCTAAAATGCCAGCAGCTGGTTGAGAGAAAAAGTAGCATCTATAAGTTAACGCCATACATGGATGACGATAGACTTCTGCGCGTATATGGACGCATTGACGCTGCTACTACCATACCATTTACTGCCAGACGACCCATAATTTTGCCAAAGGATCACAGCCTTACTGAATTGATAGTGACTCATTATCATCGTCATTTACGCCACCAAAACGATGACACGGTTGCCAATGAGATACGACAAACATTTTGGGTGCCGAGTTTGCGTTCTACAATAAGAAGGGTGAGAGGTCGGTGTACATTTTGCCGATTTCGATCTGCTTCTCCATTGCCACCGTTGATGGGACAGTTGCCTGAGGACCGTGTAACCCCCTTCGTGAGGCCATTCACTTATACTGGCCTTGACTATTTTGGCCCGGTTTACATCACCATAGGACGTCGCAAAGAAAAGCGTTGGATCGCCTTGTTTACTTGCCTGACTGTGAGGGCCGTTCATCTTGAGATAGCAGCAGACTTGTCTACAGATGCATGCATATTATGCATTCGAAATTTTGTTAACCGTCGAGGGATACCGGTACGCATAAGGAGTGACAATGGCACCAACTTTGTCGGCGCTAACAACGAACTGGTGGATGCAAACATTTTCGACAGTGAGGCAATTAAGGTGGAACTTTCTGCAAAGGGAATCGAATGGGTTTTCAACTGCCCATCAAATCCACACGCGGGTGGCTGCTGGGAGAGACTTGTTAGAGCTGTGAAGAGGGTCTTGGCGCATACGCTCAACGAACTGGCACCAAGATTCGAAACGCTGCTCAGCGCACTAGTCGAAGCGGAGAACATCATCAACAGCCGTCCTCTTACTCATCTTCCTGTGACTACTGAGGAAGAAGAACCACTTACGCCAAACCACTTCTTGATGGGCGTCACGAACTCAACACAGACTCCTGGCCAAATAGATGAAAGAGCTCTATGTCTTCGGAAGCAGTGGCGTATAAGCCAGCAGATCAAAGACCGCTTCTGGCGGCGATGGATGAAGGAGTACTTGCCAGAACTAACGAAGAGAAGTAAATGGTTTGACAAGGTTCCAAATCTTCAGGTGGGAAATCTGGTTCTCATCTGTGATGTCGATCTTCCAAGAAGCCAATGGATGCGAGGCAGAATTGTAAGGGTGTTCGTAGGACCAGATGATCAGATCCGTTCAGCCGATGTGAAGACATCCACTGGAATACTTCGAAGACCAGCGGTGAAGCTGGCATTGTTGGAGTTAAGTGAGGCTGCGGTGGGACCGGGCGCCTCACGGGGTGCGGGATGTTAAAAAGTAGGAAGTTCAAGTGTGTTTACACCTTTATTACCTGACTGGTTTGCACTCGAATTCCAAATCGAACAAATTTTCTGTTTTTGACATTTCTTGTCATTTCTGTCATTTCTAAAAAGAGCGCGGACTAGTGCGTAGGAATATACAATTTGTGTTTACTTTCGTCTGCGCATTGTTTAACAAAAAGTGATATATGCCCGGAGGCGTCATTACGCATAGTTTAAAAAGATATTCAATTGGAATTTGAAAGTCGAGCGCAAACCAGTGTCAGGTAGCTGCTAAAAATAATAAGTGTATAATTTATCGAATAATTTATAATCGAAACTAAAATATTTATGTTGTTTATTTAGAGAATAAACCTCTCATACTTGTCACACATTGTGAAAGAGTGCGATTTAATTAGAAGCAGTATTATCGCTCGGATTTCTGAATTTGCAGGAACGGATTCCAACAAATTTTATTCTTATTTTTAAAAAAAGAATAACGCAACTAAAATTAGAGTTGTTTCGCCGCCTGAAGGAGGAAGTTAGCAGCCAGCAGCTCCACAAATCTTATACAGATCAAGCATATATATTTTGCAAAAATTCCCAGCCAATTTAAGTTCGCAGCCAGCGAAGCGCCTGCTGGAATTATTGATCACCGCCATTGCCGCCGTCCCGAGTTTAGTTTGCTGCCAGTGAACTAAGTGGAACAAATAAAGGAAGATCACCTTGAGCAAGGAGTTTGTTGCCAGCAGCTCCACGAGGGTCTTCGAAGATATTTTATAAGCCGCCGCAGGAGTAGACATTTTCTGCCATTTAAATATCTATGCCAAGTACGGCTACACCACGAAGAAGTACTCGATTAAACCCAGCCATATCTGTCTTCAAAAGTTCGAAGAAGTCCACAACATCCACCCCAGTTAAATCTGTGCCCAAGAGTTCAAAGAAGACTCTCGTTCCAGTTCAAGAAGAGTCAACTGACAAACAAAAAGTCGACGTGCCATCAAAACACAACGACGTCCGTGAAGCGACAGCAATGGAAGCAGATATGCAGAAACAATTGGAGGAGATGCGAGTGCAACTGGAAGCAGCAGTTCTCAGTGCAGCCAATGAGAGAGAGGAGCGTATCCGCCTCGAGGAAGTGCTTGCTCATACACAACAGGATGCCGCAACTGGAGCAGTCTCAAGTGCAAATGGTGCTTTAGTGAATTTAACATCTTGTTCAGCTACAACAAGTGTTAACACAACAGCAACTAGAACGAGTGTAATAACAACAGCGACTAATAGCATCATGAGTACTGGACTTGGACAAGCTCAAGAAGCACCCTGCTCTATGAGTAATGCCAAGTACATGCAGTTACAGCCTTCTGGATCACCATACGGAAATGCATATACGGGTGCAACGCAATTTGCTTCCAGTAGTGCTTCATATGTTCCGACATTCATGCCGCCACTGACAGGATATCACAACTATAGACAGCAATCGATTTTGCCCCCGCCGATGCCAACACAGCCATACATTGAAAGAGGTTTCAGCAACCCACACACCGTCGAAGGTACTAGAAACCACTACAAGTTACATGACCTTCCTGAATTTAGTGGGAGGCCAGAGGATTGGCCAATATTTTCTACTACCTTTCGAGAGTCTACCAACATGTTTAATTACACGAATGTAGATAACCTTTTTCGGTTGCAGAAATGTGTCAAGGGAGTGGCAAGAGAGGTTGTTGAAGCGATGTTGATTCACCCAAACAATGTGGAGCAAGCAATGGCAGCGTTGGAATTTCGTTTTGGTCGCCCAGATATCCTAGTACGAAGACAACTGCTCAAAGTCAAAGAAATATCACAGATTCCAGAAGACAAACTCGAACTGTTGATACCGTTTGCGACCAAGGTTCAGAATTTGGCTACATTTTTGGAAGCAAGTGGAATGTCGATGCACTTGGCTAATCCCTCACTCCTTGATGAGCTCATTAGTAAGCTACCTATGAGCAAGAAGCTGGAGTGGGCTGAGCGGAGCCTCCTTATTCAACCATATGCAACAATAAGGCATTTCGATGAGTGGTTGACTGGAGTAGCGAGATTGATCTGTCTAGTTACACCAATTTCATCGCAGTCACTGTCCAAGGCCGGACATAAAGTGAATCCGAGGAATGTTCTCCATGCTGTAGAACCAAGTACGTCAACTATCAACACAAGTAGTCAGAACTGCCGCATTTGTAAGAAAATGCCACATCGAGTCTTCGAATGTTCCGACTACAAAGATCTGGATGTTTCAGCTAGATGGAAGTTGGTGAAGAGGCAGAGACTTTGCTTTTGCTGCTTAAAGTATGGTCACAATGTTCGATCGTGCAAAATGAGGAAAGCATGTGGGATTCGTGACTGTGAAAAGAAACATCATCCTTCTCTGCATGAGACAGCGACAGCCATCACTAAGTATCCAGGTATAGAGAAAAACATTCTCAGTTGCAACATTGGCAGCTACAATAAAATTTTGTTCCGAGTGCTGCCAGTGCGACTTTATGGAGATGGTATAGTGGTGCGGACGTATGCACTACTCGATGAAGGTTCCTCAGTTACCTTAATGAGCATTGAATTGGCCAAAGAGCTGCGTTTGCATGGACACATGACAGATCTGAAACTTCAATGGTTTGGAAAGGAAACTTTCACAAACGAGTCTTTAGTCGTAGACTTGCAGATCAGTGCAGACGTCGATGGAGCCGACAAATTTAAAATGGAGGGTGTTCAGACTGTAAGTGGACTTAGCTTACCAACTCAATCACTAACTACTGCTGATTTCGATCCAGTGTGTAAGGCTGAACTTTTCTCAGTTGCTGAATACAAGGATGCAAGTCCACAAATTTTAATTGGACTTGACAATTTTCATCTGGGTGCACCAATCCGAGTCATTGGGTCCAAAGAATACGGACCAGTCATAGCTGAAACGAAACTGGGATACGTAGTGTACGGTAAGACAGCGACAGCCGCAGAGCATGCGACAAAGGACCTTGTTCTTCATTGTGAGCAAGTAAATGAAGACGAAGAGGCTAATCTGGCGCTCATGGTGGAAGAGTTCTTCGATATTGAAAGTTTTGGTGTCAAGAAACCGAAAGAGAAGCTTACATCTGTATCTGACAAAAGAGCACTCGAGATTCTTGTGGGAACAACGAAAAAGATTGGCGATCGTTTTCAAACGGGTCTGTTATGGAAACAAAACACAATAGAGCTGCCAGCTAGTTATGAAATGGCACAACGGAGACTTAAGAGTCTAGAAAACAAGTTAAGAAGGGAACCAGAGTTTTCTAAGACATATGGGTCTATAATTGCTAGCTATGTAGACAAGGGATACGCCAAGGAACTGACCGACGTCGAAGCTAAAGTTAACTCGCCTACAACCTGGTACTTGCCACACTTTGGCGTGAAGAATCCGAACAAGCCAGATAAAGTTCGGTTGGTGTTTGACGCAGCTGCTAAAGTACATGGCGTCTCGTTGAATGATTGGCTGCTTAAGGGGCCAGATTACCTTAAACCATTGATGGGCATTCTGTTCAACTTTCGGATGAGACCTGTTGCAGTGACTGGGGATATTAAGGAAATGTTCCACCAGGTGTTGATCCGGCCAGAAGATCAAGATTCTCAGCGTTTTCTGTGGCGAGAGGATGAAAATAAACTAATCAATGTGTATGTCATGCAGCCAATGACATTTGGTGCCAGCTGTTCGCCATGTTCAGCCAACTTTATTAAAAATCTTAATGCCGAGAGATTTTCTGAAATTCATCCTAGAGCCGTCACAGCGATAACCGAACATCATTACGTGGATGACTACGTCGATTGTTTCGATAGTGTCGCAGAAGCAATTGAGGTCACGAATGACGTGATTTCGATACATAAGAGCGGTGGTTTTGAGTTACGACATTTTATATCAAACTCAAAGGAGCTCTTGAGTGGTATCTGTGGTGGAAAAGGTGCTGGGGATGTATTGGGATCCAGGAGAGGATGTATTTCTTTTTAAATTGAATTTCTCCCGTGTCAGCAAAGATGTAATGGCAACCAAAAGATGTCCCACCAAAAGAGAATTTCTGGGAATAATCATGTCAGTCTTCGACCCGTACGGTATGATTGCTAACTTTGTTGTTCACATTAAATTATTGTTGCAATCAGTATGGAGACATGGTGTTGAATGGGAACAGCCAATTCCTCGAGAAATCTTTGAAAAGTGGTGCCAGTGGAAGGCAGTGCTTCCTAGTGTAACGCAGTTGAAGGTTAATAGATGTCATCATCCTTACTTGTCCATGGCCAATAGGATTATTCTTCACACGTTCGTCGATGCCAGTGAAGAGGCGTTTAGTGCAGTGGTTTACATGCGGATTGAACATGAAGACGAGGTTGGTGTGTCTTTTATATGTGGAAAGACGAAATGCGCTCCGAAAAAATTGATGTCCATCCCACGTCTAGAACTGTCAGCCGCGGTCTTGGGAGTTAGATTATGCGATTCGATTGTCGAGTCCCATGATCTCAAAGTGGCTGATCGAATATATTGGAGCGATTCGAAGACTGTGCTAAGCTGGCTTCGTTCTAATCCTCGCCACCATAAGCAGTTTGTAGGATTCCGAGTTGCTGAGATATTAGACACCACCAAGATCGGTCAATGGCATTGGGTCCCGACCAAACTTAACCCAGCAGATGAAGCGACGCGTGCACGATATCCTCCGATCTTTCGCACCAATAACAAGTGGATAAATGGACCGCCTTTCCTACAATCACCTATGCATTTATGGCCGTCACAACCAGATGACATTGGGAGTCATGTTTGTCGTGAGGAGATGAAGCCGAAGTTTTTATTACACGCAACCAAAGTGAATACACCCGTTTTCCAGTTCTCGAGGTTCTCTTCATATCTGAAGTTGAAAAGAACAGCAGCTTGGGTCATTCGATTCTTTAAAATGTACTGCCGCCAGCCAACAGAGAAGGGAGAATTGTCAGCTTCAGAACTCAATGAAGCCCAGCAAGTGCTATGTGCAATAGCACAGAGAGACGCTTTCTCCGAAGAGATAAACCAGCTAAAATGCCAGCAGCTGGTTGAGAGAAAAAGTAGCATCTATAAGTTAACGCCATACATGGATGACGATAGACTTCTGCGCGTATATGGACGCATTGACGCTGCTACTACCATACCATTTACTGCCAGACGACCCATAATTTTGCCAAAGGATCACAGCCTTACTGAATTGATAGTGACTCATTATCATCGTCATTTACGCCACCAAAACGATGACACGGTTGCCAATGAGATAGATTTGGGCCCGGTTTACATCACCATAGGACGTCGCAAAGAAAAGCGTTGGATCGCCTTGTTTACTTGCCTGACTGTGAGGGCCGTTCATCTTGAGATAGCAGCAGACTTGTCTACAGATGCATGCATATTATGCATTCGAAATTTTGTCAACCGTCGAGGGATACCGGTACGCATAAGGAGTGACAATGGCACCAACTTTGTCGGCGCTAACAACGAACTGGTGGATGCAAACATTTTCGACAGTGAGGCAATTAAGGTGGAACTTTCTGCAAAGGGAATCGAATGGGTTTTCAACTGCCCATCAAATCCACACGCGGGTGGCTGCTGGGAGAGACTTGTTAGAGCTGTGAAGAGGGTCTTGGCGCATACGCTCAACGAACTGGCACCAAGATTCGAAACGCTGCTCAGCGCACTAGTCGAAGCGAAGAACATCATCAACAGCCGTCCTCTTACTCATCTTCCTGTGACTACTGAGGAAGAAGAACCGCTTACGCCAAACCACTTCTTGATGGGCGTCACGAACTCAACACAGACTCCTGGCCAAATAGATGAAAGAGCTCTATGTCTTCGGAAGCAGTGGCGTATAAGCCAGCAGATCAAAGACCGCTTCTGGCGGCGATGGATGAAGGAGTACTTGCCAGAACTAACGAAGAGAAGTAAATGGTTTGACAAGGTTCCAAATCTTCAGGTGGGAAATCTGGTTCTCATCTGTGATGTCGATCTTCCAAGAAGCCAATGGATGCGAGGCAGAATTGTAAGGGTGTTCGTAGGACCAGATGATCAGATCCGTTCAGCCGATGTGAAGACATCCACTGGAATACTTCGAAGACCAGCGGTGAAGCTGGCATTGTTGGAGTTAAGTGAGGCTGCGGTGGGACCGGGCGCCTCACGGGGGGCGGGATGTTAAAAAGTAGGAAGTTCAAGTGTGTTTACACCTTTATTACCTGACTGGTTTGCACTCGAATTCCAAATCGAACAGATTTTCTGTTTTTGACATTTCTTGTCATTTCTGTCATTTCTAAAAAGAGCGCGGACTAGTGCGTAGGAATATACAATTTGTGTTTACTTTCGTCTGCGCATTGTTTAACAAAAAGTGATATATGCCCGGAGGCGTCATTACGCATAGTTTAAAAAGATATTCAATTGGAATTTGAAAGTCGAGCGCAAACCAGTGTCAGGAAGCTGCTTAAAATAGTAAGTGTATAATTTATCGAATAATTTATAATCGAAACTAAAATATTTATGTTGTTTATTTAGAGAATAAACCTCTCATACTTGTCACACATTGTGAAAGAGTGCGTTTTAATTCGAAGCAGCATTATCGCTCGGATTTCTGAATTTGCAGGAACGGATTCCAACAAATTTTATTCTTATTTTTAAAAAAAGAATAACGCAACTAAAATTAGAGTTGTTTCGCCGCCTGAAGGAGGGAGTTAGCAGCCAGCAGCTCCACAAATCTTATACAGATCAAGCATATATATTTTGCAAAAATTCCCAGCCAATTTAAGTTCGCAGCCAGCGAAGCGCCTGCTGGAATTATTGATCACCGCCATTGCCGCCGTCCCGAGTTTAGTTTGCTGCCAGTGAACTAAGTGGGACAAATAAAGGAAGATCACCTTGAGCAAGGAGTTTGTTGCCAGCAGCTCCACGAGGGTCTTCGAAGATATTTTATAAGCCGCCGCAGGAGTAGACATTTTCTGCCATTTAAATATCTATGCCAAGTACGGCTACACCACGAAGAAGTACTCGATTAAACCCAGCCATATCTGTCTTCAAAAGTTCGAAGAAGTCCACAACATCCACCCCAGTCAAATCTGTGCTCAAGAGTTCAAAGAAGACTCTCGTTCCAATTCAAGAAGAGTCAACTGACAAACAAAAAGTCGACGTGCCATCAAAACACAACGACGTCCGTGAAGCGACAGCAATGGAAGCAGATATGCAGAAACAATTGGAGGAGATGCGAGTGCAACTGGAAGCAGCAGTTCTCAGTGCAGCCAATGAGGGGGAGGAGCGTATCTGCCTCGAGGAAGTGCTTGCTCATACACAACAGGATGCCGCAACTGGAGCAGTCTCAAGTGCAAATGGTGCTTTAGTGAATTTAACATCTTGTTCAGCTACAACAAGTGTTAACACAACAGCAACTAGAACGAGTGTAATAACAACAGCGACTAATAGCATCATGAGTACTGGACTTGGACAAGCTCAAGAAGCACCCTGCTCTATGAGTAATGCCAAGTACATGCAGTTACAGCCTTCTGGATCACCATACGGAAATGCATATACGGGTGCAACGCAATTTGCTTCCAGTAGTGCTTCATATGTTCCGACATTCATGCCGCCACTGACAGGATATCACAACTATAGACAGCAATCGATTTTGCCCCCGCCGATGCCAACACAGCCATACATTGAAAGAGGTTTCAGCAACCCACACACCGTCGAAGGTACTAGAAACCACTACAAGTTACATGACCTTCCTGAATTTAGTGGGAGGCCAGAGGATTGGCCAATATTTTCTACTACCTTTCGAGAGTCTACCAACATGTTTAATTACACGAATGTAGATAACCTTTTTCGGTTGCAGAAATGTGTCAAGGGAGTGGCAAGAGAGGTTGTTGAAGCGATGTTGATTCACCCAAACAATGTGGAGCAAGCAATGGCAGCGTTGGAATTTCGTTTTGGTCGCCCAGATATCCTAGTACGAAGACAACTGCTCAAAGTCAAAGAAATATCACAGATTCCAGAAGACAAACTCGAACTGTTGATACCGTTTGCGACCAAGGTTCAGAATTTGGCTACATTTTTGGAAGCAAGTGGAATGTCGATGCACTTGGTTAATCCCTCACTCCTTGATGAGCTCATTAGAAAGCTACCTATGAGCAAGAAGCTGGAGTGGGCTGAGCGGAGCCTCCTTATTCAACCATATGCAACAATAAGGCATTTCGAAGAGTGGTTGACTGGAGTAGCGAGATTGATCTGTCTAGTTACACCAATTTCATCGCAGTCACTGTCCAAGGCCGGACATAAAGTGAATCCGAGGAATGTTCTCCATGCTGTAGAACCAAGTACGTCAACTATCAACACAAGTAGTCAGAACTGCCGCATTTGTAAGAAAATGCCACATCGAGTCTTCGAATGTTCCGACTACAAAGATCTGGATGTTTCAGCTAGATGGAAGTTGGTGAAGAGGCAGAGACTTTGCTTTTGCTGCTTAAAGTATGGTCACAATGTTCGATCGTGCAAAATGAGGAAAGCATGTGGGATTCGTGACTGTGAAAAGAAACATCATCCTTCTCTGCATGAGACAGCGACAGCCATCACTAAGTATCCAGGTATAGAGAAAAACATTCTCAGTTGCAACATTGGCAGGGACAATAAAATTTTGTTCCGAGTGCTGCCAGTGCGACTTTATGGAGATGGTATAGTGGTGCGGACGTATGCACTACTCGATTAAGGTTCCTCAGTTACCTTAATGAGCATTGAATTGGCCAAAGAGCTGCGTTTGCATGGACACATGACAGATCTGAAACTTCAATGGTTTGGAAAGGAAACTTTCACAAACGAGTCCTTAGTCGTAGACTTGCAGATCGGTGCAGACGTCGATGGAGCCGACAAATTTAAAATGGAGGGTGTTCAGACTGTAAGTGGACTTAGCTTGCCAACTCAATCACTAACTACTGCTGATTTCGATCCAGTGTGTAAGGCTGAACTTTTCTCAGTTGCTGAATACAAGGATGCAAGTCCACAAATTTTAATTGGACTTGACAATTGTCATCTGGGTGCACCAATCCGAGTCATTGGGTCCAAAGAATACGGACCAGTCATAGCTGAAACGAAACTGGGATACGTAGTGTACGGTAAGACAGCGACAGCCGCAGAGCATGCGACAAAGGACCTTGTTCTTCATTGTGAGCAAGTAAATGAAGACGAAGAGGCTATTCTGGCGCTGATGGTGGAGGAGTTCTTCGATATTGAAAGTTTTGGTGTCAAGAAACCGAAAGAGAAGCTTACATCTGCATCTGACAAAAGAGCACTCGAGATTCTTGTGGGAACAACGAAAAAGATTGGCGATCGTTTTCAAACGGGTCTGTTATGGAAACAAAACACAATAGAGCTGCCAGCTAGTTATGAAATGGCACAGCGGAGACTTAAGAGTCTAGAAAACAAGTTAAGAAGGGAACCAGAGTTTTCTAAGACATATGGGTCTATCATTGCTAGCTATGTAGACAAGGAACTGACCGACGTCGAAGCTAAAGTTAACTCGCCTACAACCTGGTACTTGCCACACTTTGGCGTGAAGAATCCGAACAAGCCAGATAAAGTTCGGTTGGTGTTTGACGCAGCTGCTAAAGTACATGGCGTCTCGTTGAATGATTGGCTGCTTAAGGGGCCAGATTACCTTAAACCATTGATGGGCATTCTGTTCAACTTTCGGATGAGACCTGTTGCAGTGACTGGGGATATTAAGGAAATGTTCCACCAGGTGTTGATCCGGTCAGAAGATCAAGATTCTCAGCGTTTTCTGTGGCGAGAGGATGAAAATAAACCAATCAATGTGTATGTCATGCAGTCAATGACATTTGGTGCCAGCTGTTCGCCATGTTTAGCCAACTTTATTAAAAATCTTAATGCCGAGAGATTTTCTGAAATTCATCCTAGAGCCGTCACAGCGATAACCGAACATCATTACGTGGATGACTACGTCGATTGTTTCGATAGTGTCGCAGAAGCAATTGAGGTCACGAATGACGTGATTTCGATACATAAGAGCGGTGGTTTTGAGTTACGACATTTTATATCAAACTCAAAGGAGCTCTTGAGTGGTATCTGTCATCCAAGCGACGAACAGCGAAGCCAAATCGTTGACATGAATGTGGAAGCTGTGGTGGAAAAGGTGCTGGGGATGTATTGGGATCCAGGAGAGGATGTATTTCTTTTTAAATTGAATTTCTCCCGTGTCAGCAAAGATGTAATGGCAACCAAAAGATGTCCCACCAAAAGAGAATTTCTGGGAATAATCATGTCAGTCTTCGACCCGTACGGTATGATTGCTAACTTTGTTGTTCACATTAAATTATTGTTGCAATCAGTATGGAGACATGGTGTTGAATGGGATCAGCCAATTCCTCGAGAAATCTTTGAAAAGTGGTGCCAGTGGAAGGCAGTGCTTCCTAGTGTAATGCAGTTGAAGGTTAATAGATGTCATCATCCTTACTTGTCCATGGCCAATAGGATTATTCTTCACACGTTCGTCGATGCCAGTGAAGAGGCGTTTAGTGCAGTGGTTAACATGCGGATTGAACATGAAGACGAGATTGGTGTGTCTTTTATATGTGGAAAGACGAAATGCGCTCCGAAAAAATTGATGTCCATCCCACGTCTAGAACTGTCAGCCGCGGTCTTGGGAGTTAGATTATGCGATTCGATTGTCGAGTCCTATGATCTCAAAGTGGCTGATCGAATATATTGGAGCGATTCGAAGACTGTGCTAAGCTGGCTTCGTTCTAATCCTCGCCACCATAAGCAGTTTGTAGGATTCCGAGTTGCTGAGATATTAGACACCACCAAGATCGGTCAATGGCATTGGGTCCCGACCAAACTTAACCCAGCAGATGAAGCGACGCGTGCACGATATCCTCCGATCTTTCGCACCAATAACAAGTGGATAAATGGACCGCCTTTCCTACAATCACCTATGCATTTATGGCCGTCACAACCAGATGACATTGGGAGTCATGTTTGTCGTGAGGAGATGAAGCCGAAGTTTTTATTACACGCAACCAAAGTGAATACACCCGTTTTCCAGTTCTCGAGGTTCTCTTCATATCTGAAGTTGAAAAGAACAGCAGCTTGGGTCATTCGATTCTTTAAAATGTACTGCCGCCAGCCAACAGAGAAGGGAGAATTGTCAGCTTCAGAACTCAATGAAGCCCAGCAAGTGCTATGTGCAATAGCACAGAGAGACGCTTTCTCCGAAGAGATAAACCAGCTAAAATGCCAGCAGCTGGTTGAGAGAAAAAGTAGCATCTATAAGTTAACGCCATACATGGATGACGATAGACTTCTGCGCGTATATGGACGCATTGACGCTGCTACTACCATACCATTTACTGCCAGACGACCCATAATTTTGCCAAAGGATCACAGCCTTACTGAATTGATAGTGACTCATTATCATCGTCATTTACGCCACCAAAACGATGACACGGTTGCCAATGAGATAGATTTGGGCCCGGTTTACATCACCATAGGACGTCGCAAAGAAAAGCGTTGGATCGCCTTGTTTACTTGCCTGACTGTGAGGGCCGTTCATCTTGAGATAGCAGCAGACTTGTCTACAGATGCATGCATATTATGCATTCGAAATTTTGTCAACCGTCGAGGGATACCGGTACGCATAAGGAGTGACAATGGCACCAACTTTGTCGGCGCTAACAACGAACTGGTGGATGCAAACATTTTCGACAGTGAGGCAATTAAGGTGGAACTTTCTGCAAAGGGAATCGAATGGGTTTTCAACTGCCCATCAAATCCACACGCGGGTGGCTGCTGGGAGAGACTTGTTAGAGCTGTGAAGAGGGTCTTGGCGCATACGCTCAACGAACTGGCACCAAGATTCGAAACGCTGCTCAGCGCACTAGTCGAAGCGAAGAACATCATCAACAGCCGTCCTCTTACTCATCTTCCTGTGACTACTGAGGAAGAAGAACCGCTTACGCCAAACCACTTCTTGATGGGCGTCACGAACTCAACACAGACTCCTGGCCAAATAGATGAAAGAGCTCTATGTCTTCGGAAGCAGTGGCGTATAAGCCAGCAGATCAAAGACCGCTTCTGGCGGCGATGGATGAAGGAGTACTTGCCAGAACTAACGAAGAGAAGTAAATGGTTTGACAAGGTTCCAAATCTTCAGGTGGGAAATCTGGTTCTCATCTGTGATGTCGATCTTCCAAGAAGCCAATGGATGCGAGGCAGAATTGTAAGGGTGTTCGTAGGACCAGATGATCAGATCCGTTCAGCCGATGTGAAGACATCCACTGGAATACTTCGAAGACCAGCGGTGAAGCTGGCATTGTTGGAGTTAAGTGAGGCTGCGGTGGGACCGGGCGCCTCACGGGGGGCGGGATGTTAAAAAGTAGGAAGTTCAAGTGTGTTTACACCTTTATTACCTGACTGGTTTGCACTCGAATTCCAAATCGAACAGATTTTCTGTTTTTGACATTTCTTGTCATTTCTGTCATTTCTAAAAAGAGCGCGGACTAGTGCGTAGGAATATACAATTTGTGTTTACTTTCGTCTGCGCATTGTTTAACAAAAAGTGATATATGCCCGGAGGCGTCATTACGCATAGTTTAAAAAGATATTCAATTGGAATTTGAAAGTCGAGCGCAAACCAGTGTCAGGAAGCTGCTTAAAATAGTAAGTGTATAATTTATCGAATAATTTATAATCGAAACTAAAATATTTATGTTGTTTATTTAGAGAATAAACCTCTCATACTTGTCACACATTGTGAAAGAGTGCGTTTTAATTCGAAGCAGCATTATCGCTCGGATTTCTGAATTTGCAGGAACGGATTCCAACAAATTTTATTCTTATTTTTAAAAAAAGAATAACGCAACTAAAATTAGAGTTGTTTCGCCGCCTGAAGGAGGGAGTTAGCAGCCAGCAGCTCCACAAATCTTATACAGATCAAGCATATATATTTTGCAAAAATTCCCAGCCAATTTAAGTTCGCAGCCAGCGAAGCGCCTGCTGGAATTATTGATCACCGCCATTGCCGCCGTCCCGAGTTTAGTTTGCTGCCAGTGAACTAAGTGGGACAAATAAAGGAAGATCACCTTGAGCAAGGAGTTTGTTGCCAGCAGCTCCACGAGGGTCTTCGAAGATATTTTATAAGCCGCCGCAGGAGTAGACATTTTCTGCCATTTAAATATCTATGCCAAGTACGGCTACACCACGAAGAAGTACTCGATTAAACCCAGCCATATCTGTCTTCAAAAGTTCGAAGAAGTCCACAACATCCACCCCAGTCAAATCTGTGCTCAAGAGTTCAAAGAAGACTCTCGTTCCAATTCAAGAAGAGTCAACTGACAAACAAAAAGTCGACGTGCCATCAAAACACAACGACGTCCGTGAAGCGACAGCAATGGAAGCAGATATGCAGAAACAATTGGAGGAGATGCGAGTGCAACTGGAAGCAGCAGTTCTCAGTGCAGCCAATGAGGGGGAGGAGCGTATCTGCCTCGAGGAAGTGCTTGCTCATACACAACAGGATGCCGCAACTGGAGCAGTCTCAAGTGCAAATGGTGCTTTAGTGAATTTAACATCTTGTTCAGCTACAACAAGTGTTAACACAACAGCAACTAGAACGAGTGTAATAACAACAGCGACTAATAGCATCATGAGTACTGGACTTGGACAAGCTCAAGAAGCACCCTGCTCTATGAGTAATGCCAAGTACATGCAGTTACAGCCTTCTGGATCACCATACGGAAATGCATATACGGGTGCAACGCAATTTGCTTCCAGTAGTGCTTCATATGTTCCGACATTCATGCCGCCACTGACAGGATATCACAACTATAGACAGCAATCGATTTTGCCCCCGCCGATGCCAACACAGCCATACATTGAAAGAGGTTTCAGCAACCCACACACCGTCGAAGGTACTAGAAACCACTACAAGTTACATGACCTTCCTGAATTTAGTGGGAGGCCAGAGGATTGGCCAATATTTTCTACTACCTTTCGAGAGTCTACCAACATGTTTAATTACACGAATGTAGATAACCTTTTTCGGTTGCAGAAATGTGTCAAGGGAGTGGCAAGAGAGGTTGTTGAAGCGATGTTGATTCACCCAAACAATGTGGAGCAAGCAATGGCAGCGTTGGAATTTCGTTTTGGTCGCCCAGATATCCTAGTACGAAGACAACTGCTCAAAGTCAAAGAAATATCACAGATTCCAGAAGACAAACTCGAACTGTTGATACCGTTTGCGACCAAGGTTCAGAATTTGGCTACATTTTTGGAAGCAAGTGGAATGTCGATGCACTTGGTTAATCCCTCACTCCTTGATGAGCTCATTAGAAAGCTACCTATGAGCAAGAAGCTGGAGTGGGCTGAGCGGAGCCTCCTTATTCAACCATATGCAACAATAAGGCATTTCGAAGAGTGGTTGACTGGAGTAGCGAGATTGATCTGTCTAGTTACACCAATTTCATCGCAGTCACTGTCCAAGGCCGGACATAAAGTGAATCCGAGGAATGTTCTCCATGCTGTAGAACCAAGTACGTCAACTATCAACACAAGTAGTCAGAACTGCCGCATTTGTAAGAAAATGCCACATCGAGTCTTCGAATGTTCCGACTACAAAGATCTGGATGTTTCAGCTAGATGGAAGTTGGTGAAGAGGCAGAGACTTTGCTTTTGCTGCTTAAAGTATGGTCACAATGTTCGATCGTGCAAAATGAGGAAAGCATGTGGGATTCGTGACTGTGAAAAGAAACATCATCCTTCTCTGCATGAGACAGCGACAGCCATCACTAAGTATCCAGGTATAGAGAAAAACATTCTCAGTTGCAACATTGGCAGGGACAATAAAATTTTGTTCCGAGTGCTGCCAGTGCGACTTTATGGAGATGGTATAGTGGTGCGGACGTATGCACTACTCGATTAAGGTTCCTCAGTTACCTTAATGAGCATTGAATTGGCCAAAGAGCTGCGTTTGCATGGACACATGACAGATCTGAAACTTCAATGGTTTGGAAAGGAAACTTTCACAAACGAGTCCTTAGTCGTAGACTTGCAGATCGGTGCAGACGTCGATGGAGCCGACAAATTTAAAATGGAGGGTGTTCAGACTGTAAGTGGACTTAGCTTGCCAACTCAATCACTAACTACTGCTGATTTCGATCCAGTGTGTAAGGCTGAACTTTTCTCAGTTGCTGAATACAAGGATGCAAGTCCACAAATTTTAATTGGACTTGACAATTGTCATCTGGGTGCACCAATCCGAGTCATTGGGTCCAAAGAATACGGACCAGTCATAGCTGAAACGAAACTGGGATACGTAGTGTACGGTAAGACAGCGACAGCCGCAGAGCATGCGACAAAGGACCTTGTTCTTCATTGTGAGCAAGTAAATGAAGACGAAGAGGCTATTCTGGCGCTGATGGTGGAGGAGTTCTTCGATATTGAAAGTTTTGGTGTCAAGAAACCGAAAGAGAAGCTTACATCTGCATCTGACAAAAGAGCACTCGAGATTCTTGTGGGAACAACGAAAAAGATTGGCGATCGTTTTCAAACGGGTCTGTTATGGAAACAAAACACAATAGAGCTGCCAGCTAGTTATGAAATGGCACAGCGGAGACTTAAGAGTCTAGAAAACAAGTTAAGAAGGGAACCAGAGTTTTCTAAGACATATGGGTCTATCATTGCTAGCTATGTAGACAAGGAACTGACCGACGTCGAAGCTAAAGTTAACTCGCCTACAACCTGGTACTTGCCACACTTTGGCGTGAAGAATCCGAACAAGCCAGATAAAGTTCGGTTGGTGTTTGACGCAGCTGCTAAAGTACATGGCGTCTCGTTGAATGATTGGCTGCTTAAGGGGCCAGATTACCTTAAACCATTGATGGGCATTCTGTTCAACTTTCGGATGAGACCTGTTGCAGTGACTGGGGATATTAAGGAAATGTTCCACCAGGTGTTGATCCGGCCAGAAGATCAAGATTCTCAGCGTTTTCTGTGGCGAGAGGATGAAAATAAACCAATCAATGTGTATGTCATGCAGTCAATGACATTTGGTGCCAGCTGTTCGCCATGTTCAGCCAACTTTGTTAAAAATCTTAATGCCGAGAGATTTTCTGAAATTCATCCTAGAGCCGTCACAGCGATAACCGAACATCATTACGTGGATGACTACGTCGATTGTTTCGATAGTGTCGCAGAAGCAATTGAGGTCACGAATGACGTGATTTCGATACATAAGAGCGGTGGTTTTGAGTTACGACATTTTATATCAAACTCAAAGGAGCTCTTGAGTGGTATCTGTCATCCAAGCGACGAACAGCGAAGCCAAATCGTTGACATGAATGTGGAAGATGTGGTGGAAAAGGTGCTGGGGATGTATTGGGATCCAGGAGAGGATGTATTTCTTTTTAAATTGAATTTCTCCCGTGTCAGCAAAGATGTAATGGCAACCAAAAGATGTCCCACCAAAAGAGAATTTCTGGGAATAATCATGTCAGTCTTCGACCCGTACGGTATGATTGCTAACTTTGTTGTTCATATTAAATTATTGTTGCAATCAGTATGGAGACATGGTGTTGAATGGGATCAGCCAATTCCTCGAGAAATCTTTGAAAAGTGGTGCCAGTGGAAGGCAGTGCTTCCTAGTGTAATGCAGTTGAAGGTTAATAGATGTCATCATCCTAACTTGTCCATGGCCAATAGGATTATTCTTCACACGTTCGTCGATGCCAGTGAAGAGGCGTTTAGTGCAGTGGTCTACATGCGGATTGAACATGAAGACGAGGTTGGTGTGTCTTTTATATGTGGAAAGACGAAATGCGCTCCGAAAAAATTAATGTCCATCCCACGTCTAGAACTGTCAACCGCGGTCTTGGGAGTTAGATTATGCGATTCGATTGTCGAGTCCCATGATCTCAAAGTGGCTGATCGAATATATTGGAGCGATTCGAAGACTGTGCTAAGCTGGCTTCGTTCTAATCCTCGCCACCATAAGCAGTTTGTAGGATTCCGAGTTTTTTTATAATTTTTTTTTTTTTATAATTAACGCGCGCACAAGGTATTATGTGTTTCCCTTTTAATGTAGAACACACTGCGCGGGCATTACGAAGACAGGGAGGGGAGAGATAGGAGGTGCCGATTAACATTGGTTTTGAATGTTTGCAGATCAAAATGGCAAGGGAAAATCCCGCCGGGTAAACTATTCCAGATTCGAGTCGTTCGGCTAAAAAAAGAATCCCTATATTTCACGGTACGTCCGAAATTAGGCTCAAGGGTGAACTGATGAGCATTCCTTGCGAGACGAGTATTACGGGAGAAACTTTTAAGGGGAGGAATGCAACTGGCTACTTCGAGTGAACATTTTTTGTAAAAGAAACGATAAAATAAGGAAAGACATGAAACATTGCGTCGGTGTTCGAGTGGGGCAATTGTTTCAGCGGCAGTTCTATTACCTATCAATCTTAACGCTCGATTTTGTATTCTATCAAGCAGGTGGAGCGATGTTTGCGAAGCACCTGCCCAGAGGTGGGAGTTATACTCGAGTTTAGGGCGTATAAACGCTTTATAAATTGTAGCCAGATCAGATGGGGAAAAGTACTTCTTACACCGATACAGAAAACCTAAGCACTTTGCAGCATTCTTAGCGATCTCAAATATATGGTCGTTCCAACGGAGGTCGTCGTTGACACACATACCGAGTACTGAGAGCTTTTCGGTTTCTTCGATGTAAGTGCCATTCATGGACAATGGCATTGGGGGAATGTTTAGCTTTAACGACAGAAGACAGCATTGAGTTTTCGAAGCATTAAACTCCACACGATTTCTATTACCCCATTTGACAATGCTGTATAAATCGGAGTTTAATGAGCTTGACATACGGCACCGTTGCAATTGTACGTCCGAAGGCGAAGGACGTGAATTATCGAACGAATATGAAAAGCTGAGGGTAGAGTCGTCAGCAAAACAGTTAAGTGGATTAGAAGTAACAGACAGAAGATCATTTATAAAAATGAGGAAAAGAGTCGGAGACAGAACAGAGCCCTGGGGCACACCAGCATTTATTTTATGGGAATCAGACTTGAATCCGTCCAATACAACTTGTATTGAACGGTCCAGAAGATAGCTTCTAATCCAACGAACAAGAGTATTATCGATCCCAAAAGCACGCATTTTCGATAAGAGAGCTTCATGCCAAACTCTATCAAATGCCTTGGAGATATCAAGAGCAATAATCTTACTTTCACCAAAGCGATGTAAAGATTTGTTCCACTGTTCGGTGAGATATGCCATCAGATCACCAGTGGAACGGTTGCTGCGGAAGCCATACTGACGGTCATGGAGAAGCTTACGATCTTCGAGATATTCCTTAAGCTGACGGTTAATCAGTGTTTCCATGACCTTAGAAAGAAGGGATGTCAGTGCTATGGGTCGGTAGGAGGAGGGGGAGGATGGGTCACCTTTCTTAGGGACAGGCTGGACAAATGCTGTTTTCCATCTTCTAGGAAAGATTCCAGAAGAGTAGGAGCGATGGAAAAGCTTACGCAGTGGCTTTGCCAGTGTGGAAGAACACCTCTTCAGAAGAATCGGGGGTATACCATCCGGGCCAGCGGATTTGTGTATATCGAGATCTTTGAGAACTCTTGCTACTGTACGAGTGCGGAAAAAAATGTGTCCCATGGAAAAATTTACATTCTCAAGTACAGGAGGGGCAACGTTGCTTTGAGGCAGCGTGGAGCTGGCAGCGAAATGGGCGGCGAGCAAGTTTGCCTTCTCTGAAGAGTAAACAATTGGTTTGTTATTGTCGATGAGCGTTGGAACCGAAGATGTCGAGGAGTTTTTTATATTTTTTACAAATGACCAAAAATTTTTACTGCCTTTGGGACACTGCAGAATTTTTTGCCGTAATTTTTGGTCATGCAAAAATTTGGTTCTTTCTATAACGGAGTTGCATGAGTTCCTTGCTTGTTTGTGCTTTTTCCGATTTTCCTCTGTAGGGTTGGCTTTGTAAGATCGGAAACTTACTTCTTTGAGCCTGATAGCTTCTTTACACTCAGAATTAAACCAAGACTTTTCTTTAGGTTTGATGCTTTTTACTCTGTTAGGAATAAAAGCACGCATCCCTAGAAGAATCACATTTGTGATCATTTCAGCACTGGCATCAATGTCACTATCGAGGAAGCATAGTGACCAGTTAAAGTTTCGGAAAAAGAAATTCAGGCCGTCCCAGTTGGCTTTCTCGTATTGCCAAACGGTCCTGGTGGGAAGTTTTTCTTTAACTGGATGGGTGGGGGATGAGAAATTAGCTGAAATGATACAATGGTCTGAAGTGCCAAATGGAGAAGTTACACTAATGGTATATTTATCAGGGTGAGAAGTAAGAAACAAGTCAAGAGTATGGGCTGCTTGCCCAGCAACATCCGGTATACGCGTTGGCACATCGATCAGTTGGGTAAGGTGATGTAACCCGGCAAAGAGCTCGACATACCTTCCTTCGGGTGTTGTCTGACCAGAATAGCGGAGCCAGTTGGAATTGTGTACATTGAAATCGCCCGCAATAACGATTTCAGTGCGAGGACAAAGGGAAACAATTTTCGAGATGGAATCAGACAGTGCATCAAACTCGTTACAAGTCGAATTACTGTCAAGATTTGGACTCCTGTAAATAAAACAATAATGAATGACATGCTTGCGGACAGTGAATTTGAGCCATAAGAAGTTAAAGTCCGTGTTGGAACATTGCCCATATTGGGGAAGGCTCTGGCAAGCAATATCATTCCTAACGTAGACCACGAGACCATGATGAGAAAAGAGTAATGGCACCAAGCTATACCCATGTAGAGCAAATTCTGATAAATCAGTATTTGCTCCAACCTGAGTTTCACTTAATGCCAAAACAGCTGGCCTGTGTTGAACAGTGTAGACGTACACGTGAAAGAAATTCTTTCTTTTGCTGAGATATTAGACACCACCAAGATCGGTCAATGGCATTGGGTCCCGACCAAACTTAACCCAGCAGATGAAGCGACGCGTGCACGATATCCTCCGATCTTTCGCACCAATAACAAGTGGATAAATGGACCGCCTTTCCTACAATCACCTATGCATTTATGGCCGTCACAACCAGATGACATTGGGAGTCATGTTTGTCGTGAGGAGATGAAGCCGAAGTTTTTATTACACGCAACCAAAGTGAATACACCCGTTTTCCAGTTCTCGAGGTTCTCTTCATATCTGAAGTTGAAAAGAACAGCAGCTTGGGTCATTCGATTCTTTAAAATGTACTGCCGCCAGCCAACGGAGAAG
Source organism: Platycheirus rosarum (assembly GCA_963971375.1). NCBI lineage: Eukaryota > Metazoa > Arthropoda > Insecta > Diptera > Syrphidae > Platycheirus > Platycheirus rosarum. Next base: position 17,803,490 of record OZ020509.1, on the reverse strand, counting down.
GGAGAATTGTCAGCTTCAGAACTCAATGTAGCCCAGCAAGTGCTATGTGCAATAGCACAGAAAGACGCTTTCTCCGAAGAGATAAACCAGCTAAAATGCCAGCAGCTGGTTGAGAGAAAAAGTAGCATCTATAAGTTAACGCCATACATGGATGACGATAGACTTCTGCGCGTATATGGACGCATTGACGCTGCTACCTCCATACCATTTACTGCCAGACGACCCATAATTTTGCCAAAGGATCACAGCCTTACTGAATTGATAGTGACTCATTATCATCGTCATTTACGCCACCAAAACGATGACGCGGTTGCCAATGAGATACGACAAACATTTTGGGTGCCGAGTCTGCGTTCTACAATAAGAAGGGTGAGAGGTCGGTGTACATTTTGCCGATTTCGATCTGCTTCTCCATTGCCACCGTTGATGGGGCAGTTGCCTGAGGACCGTGTAACCCTCTTCGTGAGGCCATTCACTTATACTGGCCTTGACTATTTTGGCCCGGTTTACATCACCATAGGACGTCGCAAAGAAAAGCGTTGGATCGCCTTGTTTACTTGCCTGACTGTGAGGGCCGTTCATCTTGAGATAGCAGCAGACTTGTCTACAGATGCATGCATATTATGCATTCGAAATTTTGTCAACCGTCGAGGGATACCGGTACGCATAAGGAGTGACAATGGCACCAACTTTGTCGGCGCTAACAACGAACTGGTGGATGCAAACATTTTCGACAGTGAGGCAATTAAGGTGGAACTTTCTGCAAAGGGAATCGAATGGGTTTTCAACTGCCCATCAAATCCACACGCGGGTGGCTGCTGGGAGAGACTTGTTAGAGATGTGAAGAGGGTCTTGGCGCATACGCTCAACGAACTGGCACCAAGATTCGAAACGCTGCTCAGCGCACTAGTCGAAGCGGAGAACATCATCAACAGCCGTCCTCTTACTCATCTTCCTGTGACTACTGAGGAAGAAGAACCGCTTACGCCAAACCACTTCTTGATGGGCGTCACGAACTCAACACAGACTCCTGGCCAAATAGATGAAAGAGCTCTATGTCTTCGGAAGCAGTGGCGTATAAGCCAGCAGATCAAAGACCGCTTCTGGCGGCGATGGATGAAGGAGTACTTGCCAGAACTAACGAAGAGAAGTAAATGGTTTGACAAGGTTCCAAATCTTCAGGTGGGAAATCTGGTTCTCATCTGTGATGTCGATCTTCCAAGAAGCCAATGGATGCGAGGCAGAATTGTAAGGGTGTTCGTAGGACCAGATGATCAGATCCGTTCAGCCGATGTGAAGACATCCACTGGAATACTTCGAAGACCAGCGGTGAAGCTGGCATTGTTGGAGTTAAGTGAGGCTGCGGTGGGACCGGGCGCCTCACGGGGGGCGGGATGTTAAAAAGTAGGAAGTTCAAGTGTGTTTACACCTTTATTACCTGACTGGTTTGCACTCGAATTCCAAATCGAACAGATTTTCTGTTTTTGACATTTCTTGTCATTTCTGTCATTTCTAAAAAGAGCGCGGACTAGTGCGTAAGAATATACAATTTGTGTTTACTTTCGTCTGCGCATTGTTTAACAAAAAGTGATATATGCCCGGAGGCGTCATTACGCATAGTTTAAAAAGATATTCAATTGGAATTTGAAAGTCGAGCCAGTGTCAGGAAGCTGCTAAAAATAGTAAGTGTATAATTTATCGAATAATTTATAATCGAAACTAAAATATTTATGTTGTTTATTTAGAGAATAAACCTCTCATACTTGTCACACATTGTGAAAGAGTGCGTTTTAATTCGAAGCAGCATTATCGCTCGGATTTCTGAATTTGCAGGAACGGATTCCAACAACCTTAATACACTGTACCTGCTATATAACTATTAAGAAAAAGCTTATTTTTCTCGAAAACAATTCGAATCTACCTAAAAGAAATTAAAATAATTAAAATAGGTATCCTAAGTAACCCCGAGAATAGTAATTATATGCCTGCGAAAGTCCCGCCAAGATCTGTCAACAAATAAAAAAAAAAAATCGAAAAACTACCCCTATCGGATCCAAATTTTACAGGATCACCCGCGGAGCTAACAAGATTGCCTGAAAATTTCAGCGAAAACGATCACGACACGGTTTGGTTAACAAATATGTATCTGACTCTTTGAATTTTTTTTCTTGCAGCAAAACAAGAATAAAGTCAAATAGGTACTTAGAGAATTTTATTCTTTAAATCAACGTCAGTACTGAAAACTTCAAAATTTTGTCATATCAAATTAGTGACCCAAATTAAATGACCTAAATCAATTGAATCTACTTTTTACCGAAAACCGAATTTAATTTGGTTAATAAGGGTCACTGACGTCGAAATGCGGAAAGGCTCTGCATTGCTTTCTTGTATCCTGTGATATGTATGTACCAGTGTATGTTTCTGGCTATGGAAGTTTCTGTCTTGGATTTCTTTTTTTAAAACCAAACTAAAGGATTCATATCCTACATAGCATTGTAAGAATAATTTCAGCAACAGACACACATTGTTTACCTATGTATTTAAAAAGCCTTTATTTCCTTAAGAAAAAAATAAAACCAAAAAAGTACTGTGTAGCAACTGCGATTGTATATAGTTACAATCCTGCAGATGATCAAATGTATCTACAAAAAAAGCCACCTCCTCCAAGAGCTCACTCTTACTCAATATTTATTTCTTGCTCTTACTTTCTTGCTTCTCTACTCATTTCCACAATAATCCATTTTAATTCCACAAGTTACTGTAGCGCCCTCACATGAGCTGAGTTCAAATTAAAAAAATCATCTTCATGATAGTACTATAGATTTTAAATACAAAGACAATGGTACCATTGTATATGAACTTCTATAGTACTATCTTGGTGACATGTGGACCGTGGCGCTCCAAACGACTCTAGGTAAAATTAACTTGGTAAATTGAAAGAGGGGAACGAGGCGAACAAAGAGAATTCTAAGAGAAACTCTGTGAACATGTACTTTATTCTTTGCAGTTTGCAGTTTACATACTTACAATGATGCGAGTATAGTTTTTTTTGCACAACTGGATTGCTTCACACAAGCAGGGTGACGAGATGGCTAGTTTTAAAAATGGAATGACAAAAAAGAAGAAAAACGACTTTAGTAAATGAATGGTGTCTTGGGGGTGGGTATATGTTTAAGCTGGTTGATAAGTTTATTTTGAGTTTTATATTTTTTTCATATAAAACTTTCGAGGGTAGGTAGATATTTAGGTATGTACCTACATACATACCTACATAATGTGTGTGTTTACGTAGGTATACTTGTTATATTATCTTTGATAAAATGTTCAGCTAAATTCAGGTCGATCGGTCGGTCGTCTGTGTGGTTGATGGTGTGAGCGAGGGTGAAGGAGATATTAACAAGGAAAACTTAATAAGCACATGTGTATGTGTATTGTGTATATCCTGTTCTCGGTGACGGTGAACAACGAAGAGGATCGACAATGATTTTATTTTTTGAATTTTCATTTCATTGGCTTCGTTATCGTTGATGTTGAATTTTATGCACAAGTAGCTTTGTGATTATAGGGACTTTGAGTCAAGTTTAGGATTCGTGAACATAAAAAAATTGTGATAATAATCAAACATTCCATTACGATGATAGATAAACATATTTGAGTTACTGGCAAAATTCTGTCCGTTTGTCTGTACGGATGTATTTTGGACTATAGCCTAAACCGATGAGCCAATCGTCTTCAAATTTAGAACTTAAGGTTATTTTGACATTTTACACAGGAGTTTTTTTCAATTTTTACTTGCGATTATAGGGACTATAAGGCAAGTTTAGAATTTAGAATGAAACATAACATTACGATCATAGAGAAGTCTAAAAAAGTGATCGACAAAAAATGACTGTCTGTCTGTCAGTAGGTATGTATAACGAGCTGCAGCCTAAATGGCTTAAGCGATTATCTTTAATCTTGGTGTGTGTGATTATTTTGGCATTCCCCAGAGGGGACATTGAAATTTAAATTGTAGGCCTAAAAGTAAAGGAAGTGCCATATGACCGTTGAGTTGAGTTGTTTTCTTGATTGAAATTTTTGCATTCAGTAGGTAATCGAGTATTTTTTTTATTTGTTAGTTGTTTTTGCATGTTTATGTGTTTATCATATTTATTCTATATGCTGTATGCTGTTACGATCATAAAATGCTTTAAAATAAATAACGATAAATAAATAATAATACAAATAACGAAGTTTGCTTTCATTAGACTAGTGGCAAAAGTTGGGGGAAAATATTAAACAAATAATATTTTTATGAAATCAAAAAACACTATTCATAACGTTTTTTGGAAAAAAATGTTGTAAGCCATCTTATTTCTTTTGCTGTTTTCTATTTTATAATTTTTTCATTTCAAAATCGTTCGACCAATTTTTTGAAAAACTTTTCGAAAACATATATATAATTTTTTTCACTATGTCAATTTAAAGAAATCTATAGTTTATACTAGGAGAAAAAATTAAAAAAATCTATAGATTCGTTTTCAAAATATTCAAAAAACAAAATAAGTTTTTTAAATTTTTTTTAAAAATTAAAAAAAAAAATGTTTTTGAAAATTTTAATAAACAATTATTTAAATCATAAAACACTACATATTTTGAAATTTTTATCAAAATCCGTCAAGTAGTTAACGAGAAAGTCTAATTTCAAAAAACCGGTCATATGGGAGGTACCGTTATAAAACTTTTTCTGAAAATCCATTAAAACTAAAAGATATATTTTGCATAGAAAACATCATTCTGAAAGTTTTATCAAAATCGTAGGAACCGTTTTCGAGAAAAATAAGTTTTTCATTAAAAGTTATATGGCAGGTGCCGTTAGTTTTGGAGCTAGAATGCCAATTCCAAAAACCGTCGGGTAGAGCACTCTAAAAATACTATGTACCAAGTTTGAATCAAATCGGCCCAACCGTTTAGGCTGTAGATATCGATACGGACAGACAGACAGACAGACAGACAGAGAGACAGACGGACGGAATTTTCGGACCCACTTTTTTAACTTCTCTATCATCGTAATGTCATGTTTGATTGTTAGAAGTTTTTTTACGAATGCATAACTCGCCTTATAGTCCCTATAAATTGCAAGTAAAAAACTATTCGATTACTACTGAATGCAAAAATTTCAATCGAGAACGAAGCTTACACCTGCCCCTAAATAGACAAATTAGCACACAGGAGCAAGTACGTGCTACCCACTCGTGCCTTTTATATGTATATTTATTTTTTTCTGAAATTCTTTATTTAAGAAATAATATGATTGAACAGACTTTTGGCTTTAAAAAAGGTATAGCACATTATTTTAAATGTTGCCGTTATTTTTAAATATACCTATATAAATATATTTTAGTGTAAGATTACTTAGGCTACTTACATTTTCATATCAATATCAATTTTGGTTGTAATCGGTTACCTAACCAGTTCTCCGAAAAGTCGATGCCAAAAAAAAACTCCTATGGGTGGTACCAGTTTTAGCCCTACGTCATATTTTTTTTAACCAAAATAGAATGCACATTGATTTTTTACATAAAAAAATTCTTGGAGCTGTTTTTGACAAAAATAAGCTTTTACTTGACGGTTATATCGCAAGTACCGTAAATATTTCAGCTAAAAAAGAAACTAAAAAAATCCTATGTCGAATGTCAAAATAAACTTATATTCCAAATTTAAAGACAACTGGCCAAACCGTTTAGTAGACGGACAGAATTTTGCCATTGCTCCTAAGTACACTAGCGGTAAAAAAAATAAACCTCAATTTTGACATTTCATCCAGTAGTCCCAGACTTTGGCAGCAGGTTTTCCCACGTTGGCATGTTAAAATTTCCTTTTTTCTCCCCGTGTTATTTAAAATATTAGTTTTTTATAGCTTGGTAAATTACAAGTTCGTAAAATCTTTACAACGTAAATTTTACTGTAAACTTATCAAAAAGCCTTAAGGTGTGTCCACAACAAAGAAACATTTTTTTTAAATCATTTCAAAAACATTTAAAAAACCTTTTAGAAGTGTTTTTTTTCTTTCTGAAATGTTTTTTAAATGTTTCCGAAATGCTTATTTAAGTCTGGACGCTTCGCGAAACATTTCTGAAATGTCTATCTGTTTCCCCTTCCGAACGGAAATCTTTCTTTATTTTCATGCATTTTAATCTAGTTGACAGGTTTTGTTGTTTTTATTTGTTTGTGTTGTGTTCATGATGACAAAACGCGACGCTTTGATTGCTCTTATTTTACATCATGAAGTACAGAACTGGATTCATAAAATGGGAAACATGAATATTTAAGAAATGTTTCAGAAATTTCTGAAATGATATTAAAGCAAAGGGGAAACATTTCAGAAATGTTTTTTAAACAAATGTTTTTTTGGTGTGGACACACGTTTATAGTCGTCATAAGGAATAGATCTCAACATCTGGCCATTTTGTCAGGATGTTCATTAACTTTGTCTGTGTCAAAACACCTTATCTACTGCCTAAGTAGATAAGTTTTATTTGATCATAATTCATTAGTTTCTTTTAAAATCTTGATAAAATCAGCAATATTTGAAGAGATTTGAACATAAACTGAAACCCCTTTTTTCTACGAGATTAAAAAAATCCCTTTTTTCCTTCTAGTGCTTTTAGCTTGTGTAAGGCACAAACCAATAAAAAAATGGGTACGGCTGGGTCGCACGTACCTGCTCTTATGTGCCTAATTACATTGGAAAGCAAGATCTTTGACAGAAACAAGTAACATTTACGTTGAAAATAACACAGTTTGAACTTATAAAAAGTATCAAAACCACAATACTTAACGGTTTTTAGTTAAATTGAAGTACGCCATCACAAGTCTTAAATAACAAAGAATTTACGAAAATAGTATTTCAATAATTGTAGGACCGGTTTTGATAAAATCCTGCTTTTTATTTTAAGTTTTTTTGAATTTTTTTTTCAAAATTTGGTATGCAATTTTTTAGAGTTTATTATAATGTACATGTGAATATAAAATTTAAAATAATTTTTTTTTTGATTAGTTTTAAAAATATAAATTTTTGAAAAAAAAAATTTCTAAAATTAATTTTCATTAGAAAAAAAAGTTCTTAAGAACTTTTTGATATGCAGCTACCTAGATCTACTCAAATATAAAATTTGACAGAAATCCAAAAAACTGTTACCGAAAAAGCCCAAAATTAAAAAAAACGTTATATGAAAGGTACCGTTAATAGCCTTTTCCCGTAAATTTGGTTCTAATCAAATGATAGCCAATAGCAACAAAAAAATTCACAAAAATTTCCATCAAAATCGTTGGAGCCGTTTTCGAGAAAAATTAGCTTTTCCTTTTCAAAAGTGTCAGTTATGTTTTAGTGGTAAATGCGACTTTTTGAATTTTTAAAAACAGTTGTCGCGAGCTTCTATCTCACCGTTGTTTTTTCCTGAAGTGGGTTCAGGAGAGCTTTCATCGCATTCTCAATTTTGGCCACATTTTTTGACAATTATTGTTTGAAGCAGACATAAGACTAGCAGTCCATTTATAATACGTCCATGATATACACTAGGTGAATATACAAACCTGCTGTGTTGCTATTGTTGATTGTGTAAGCAGTAAAAACTAGTGAAGGTACTGCCACAAACCTCCGAAGAACACAAATCTTTTGAGAAATTATATAGCCGTGCACAATATGTAATTTTAATTTAAATTAAGGACGAGCACAAGCCAATTAAAATGACATCTAACTTTGTATATAAAATATTTATTATGCAAAGCCACAAACAAATTATTATTTTGCTTTGAGATGATAGATGGCGCCTTGTTTTCAAAGACATGCACCTCTGCATATTAATAAAGAATGTTTATACAATTCATAAACCCGTCTGTCCAAGTATTTAGTTAATGCCCTGTATAGGGTTGCAAAGTGTAAATTAAAAAAAAAAATTAAAAAAATTAAAAGAAGGGAGAAGGTTGATAAAAAAAAATATAAAGGTAGATATGATATACATATATTTGAACAAACGGCGATAGAAAGGAACGAAATCGGAGGGGAACCCACTAGACGTGTTTTTCGGGAAAGCTATGGGCAGTAAAGTTGGATTTCCCAAAAAAAAACGTATCGTCAACCGCCTGTTATTTTATGTCAAAATTGATATCTCGCCACCTTAAGGCTGGGTGTACCTCGAAAAAATGGATGTTTCTTAACAAATTGGCGAATAACTTTTTTATTGTAAAAGATATTGTAACGAAATAAATTTTAATATTTAGTTAATATACAAGACGTAAAATGTTCAATATAATAATTTCTTATTTTCCAAAATTGTAAGTTAGATATCATTAAAAGTAATAAATTTATCGTTCCTTTTCTCTAATCTAAAATCTTTGGGTTTTTTTTAGTAAGTTTAATTATTTTATTATTTTATTTTTGTTTTAGAATTAAATTGAGTCAATACCGGGAGTAAAACTATTTTTTTTTATTTAAACTTATTTTTTATGAAAAAAAAAATTCATCGAATCAGATGCAGTTTATGGACCATTTTACAGAAAAGGAAGGCGTTTGGTCCACACTCATGCAAGTATTTTTTTTTTTTTTTTTTTAACGAAAAGTGGAAAAAAGCAAGAAACTAAGGTTGATGCAAATTGAATTGTTTCTTTGTGAAGTTTTTTACGTTCATTTCGTTTTATATGCAAAATATATTAATTTGGTTTGGAGTTTGAAAATAAAATAATTTTCTGGTGTTTAGTATGAGCGATATACATATGTAGGTAAAAATTTACATATTTATGTGTATACTAGATTAAAGATCTTTGACAGATGCAAGTAGTATATAACATATACTTAGAAGAATAACATGATCTGAATGGGTACGTGAAATTTGGCTCCAATGAAAAATTACCCATAAAAACGGTCCAATTTTTAAATTGAAAAATGCTTCAAAGCTAGTGAAAGGAAGCTCCAAAAATAAAACAGATTCGAATTGAATACGAAAAATGGCCACACAAAATTATAAGCAAAACAACAATAGCAACAACATTTTTTTTATTGTTGTGGATAATTATATGCCTACTTTTCTTACTTATGCTCTTCTATACAGGGTGTCCCCTAATTAGTTTTAAAGATTTTAGGACATAATTCTCGGGTATATTCTAAGAAAAAAAATCTTTCTACAGTAAGGGCCTATCTCAAATTTCTATATAATTTATCGGGAAATTAAGAAAAGGCGTACGTTGATGTACCTTGGCCCATGTTAACGATAATTGCGCTGTTATTTCTAACGATAGAAACTTTGTATAGGACATTATTTTTAGAAGAAATACTAATCTTTGTAAATGCCTTAAAATAAATTTGATGTTAAATTGAAAATAAAATAAATTGCACGACTGGATCGCACGTACTTGCTCATATGTGCGGTCACATCGTCGAATAAAATTTAAATAAAATGCACGACTGGGTCGCAAGAACTTGTTCTTATGCTAGATAATTGCTTAGTGGCTACATATGTATGTATATAAAGGGTGTTTTTTTTAGACGTGTGGTTTTCAAGAAGAAATAAAACGCATATAGTTTAATGTTATGGCCAAGAATCTAGCTTTATTATAAAGATAAGGGATTGCATTTTGTTTTAAAATTTGGCTCGAATAAATTCCGGCCGAGGCCTAATTTTCCCGTGACACGCTTGATAGGCGCTCGGCTTCTATTCTTGAACGAGTTGGATTTTGAAGCCTGCAAATCAAGATCCTTCCGCCCGCGATGGCGGATGGACTCATTTGGATCTTCTTCGATACTCTATGCTCCACCGAAACGAACCATTATTTTGGTAATAAATTTGAACTATTTTCAAACTTTGTTCAGGAGCAAGTCTATTCATTATGAAATCGCAAACCAAACTGAGAATAAATCAAGAGACATCTGTCAAAAAGACCGAAAAAAAAATTAAAAAAAAAATTAAAAAATCGAAAAAAAAGTTTTTGAAAATTTTTAAATGCGATATTAATTGAATTATAAATGACTTCCTGTGTGCAAAATTTGATTGATATGGGGATAATAGTTTACGATAAAACCGCATTTGAAAAAACCGGTTATATGAGGTACCGTTATAGAACAAATTTCGAAAAATTTATTCTAACCGAAAAATGTATTTTTGCACAAAATTAGCACCCTGAAAATTTTATCAAAATCGTTAGAGCTGTTTTCGAGAAAATCTAACATTTTGTTCAAAATTGTATGACAGGTACCGTTATTTTTCAACCTAGAGCAAAAATGAAAAACACCCCCGAGATACTACCTAATTAATACTAAATACCAAGTTTGAAGCAAATCGGCCCATCCGTTTAGGCTGTAGAGGCGCGAACAGACAGAGAGACAGACGGACGGAATTTCCGGACCCACATTTTTCAACTTCTCAATTATCGTAATGTCATGTTTGCTTGTTAGATTTTTTATTTTTTTTTTGCACGAATCTATAACTTGCATTTTAGTACCTAAATCGCAAGTAAAAATACAACAAATTCCTAGTCGCACCATTAGTCCAGTCATTACTTCGGAAAAAAGGCATATAAATGCAAGTGAAGGGAAAATGTTGATCGTTGTTGAGATATCAAGCGCGAAAGTGAAAAATTGCGAGACTGAGATTTGTTTTTTCATTTATCTTTTTTCTGCTGATAGATATCAAAAAAATGTTTCTAGAGCGTTTTAATACCTACAATACGTTTTTTAAATTTTTCATTTTGGACCAAAATTACGTCTCGTAGCACTCCAAAAAGTCAGCTATGCAAAAGTCAAAATAGACAAAAATAAGTCATAACTTAGCCAAAATTCGCATAGAGCTGAAAATTGGCTGACACGTTAAATACATCATTATAAATGAAATGTCAAAAATCCCCTTCGATCCTACATCTGCGAAAAAATTTATTCAAGGTCAAACATACGAAATTAAGGTTTTTTCCATTTTTCTCAAAAAACGGTAAGTTTTATCGTGAAAATAGGTTTGACAAAAGTTGTAGATCATACAATTCTCTACAAAAATAGATCAGTCACTTTTTTTCTTACGACTTACCATTCGTGAGATATCGCGGTTTTAATCATTAAAAAATTCATATTCTACATAATATGCACTCAAATGCAGCCTGTACACGTCATCGGACGTTCAATATAAATGAAAATAAGAAACTATTGGTTTGTGTTACTTACACAATGAAACTTGCATAAATTGAAAGAGTATTTTAAACTAAAAGACTATACTGTCAGTCCCTAATTCCCTTCGTCGATAACCTTGAGTAACATCTGCTAGTTACGTCATTGTTCGAGTGTGGAGGGTCGCATACCTACCTATTTTTGAAGGAAGTAAACGAAATAACTCAGTATATACTGTTAGTTTTGAAAATTCCTTTGCATTGAGCAGACGTGCTTATTGGTAATAGTTTCGATTTTAATTTCTGCTGTTAATTAATTTTAACAAAATGCCAGAAGTTTGTTTCATTTGTGATAAGCCTTTGAAAGAAAGTGAAGTTGTTGTTGTTGAACAATGAATGAAGACTTGATTGATGCAAGTGTTGAAAGAAATGATATTTTTTTTGAATACTTGAAATACTTGAAAGAATCAATCTGTGACTGTCCACGTGCAGTGTCGTAAAATGTACACTCGAAAGAATAGTATTGTTGCAGCTAAAAGACAGCGCGAGACAGAACAAGGTAGTACATCCACGATAATTCCACCTCATACTCCACCTCATGATGAAGCAAATGAAGAAGATGAAAAGAAGAAAGCTCAGAATGTTCGTCGTAAAATATATAATGTATCTACACTTGAATTTAAAAAATCCATTTTAAAGGTAGCTCGGACTCGTTCTGATGTCGTAGCAAAAGCTGTTATTGCCCGCATTGAGTATGAATTTGACTTAATTGCTGCAGAAACTAAGTACCACAATAACAGTTATAATATATTTCTGAGGTCTACTATGGGATATAGAGTTGGTCGTCCCGAAGATGATTCAGTGAACTTGGCGATGAAGGAAATATTTCAATACATTGAAAATAATGATGATTGTCAATTTTTATTGCAAGAATTAAAAGACATTGGCAAAAATCGGAATTAGACAATTATCTAATAGAATAACATTTAGAAGAACACAACCTATTCCACTTTCATCATTAGCAATATTACCGTTCTTTTAATCAATAGGATACGATTTCATCAAACTCTCGTTATTACAATAGATCGTGGATTATACCTACTGGGTAAACCACGTGAATAAAATGCGCCAAGTACATTACCTCATAGGTGGTGCGGAAATGTGTGCATATTAAAAAAAAAACCGCGATATCTCACGAATGGTAAGTCGTAAGAGAAAAAGTGACTGAGCTATTTTTGTAGAAAATTATATGATCTACAACTTTTGTCAAACCTATTTTCACGATAAAACTTACCGTTTTCGAGAAAAATGGAAAAAACCTTAATTTCGTATGTTTGACCTTGAATAATTTTTTTTGCAGATGTAGGATCGAAGGGGATTTTTGAAATTTCATTTATAATAGTGTATTTAACGTGTCAGCCAATTTTCAGCTCTATGCGAACTTTGGCTAAGTCAAATGTTTATTTTGACTGGACTATAATATAAAAAGATATTTTATAAACATCCCCTAACATAGCGAGGTAAAGAATTATTGGCTTACTTGCTGACTTTGTGGAGTCCAAAATAAAAAATATTTGGAACACTTTTTTGATATCTATCAGCTGAAAAAAGGAAACTGAAAAAAAACAAATCTCAATTTCTCAATTTTTCACTTTCGCGCTCGATATCTCAAAAACGATCAACATAAAGTGAAAAATGTATATGATTTTATTGTAGAGCATAAAAAAGCAACAAAAAGTATATAAGCACAATTTTCGTATCTCAACGTAGAGCCGAGTTATTGAGAAATCACAAATTTAGCTCTTTTTGCAAGATGGCGGCGAAAGCTCATAGGAAATCTTGGTCGACAATTTCAAGTTAAGCTTTTTTGAGCCCCCTATACAACATATCCAAAAATCAGCTTTTACCCTTCACTTGCATTTTGAAATGTATATAATGATTGTACTACATTATAAACTAGGAAAGGAAGACCATCACAAAAAACAAAAAAAGGTAATTTTTAATTTTTTCTAGAGCCAGGCCAGAGGCAGGTAGGTTTGTTATTAGTGCCCATGCTCATGCATTTTATTTTTTCGTGGTCGTCGCGTCGTCATCGCTCCTGGGGATCAAAAACAAATAAACGCAAGGAAAAAAGTGCACATTCATATTCTGTGCGATACGAAGAGAAGGAATATTTACCTCACCGACCCCTTTTAAGTCAAAAAAGGATTTAGATGATGCGCAGTCGTGCGACTTTTTCAGCATAATACTTGAAAGAATAGTGCAGAACTCTCACGTTCATACCGGAGGCACGATCCTTCAAAAGTCCGACCAATAACTCTTATACGCCGACGGTATTGACATAATTGGAAGAACACAGAGTGATGTCAGTAGTGCTTTTGTAAGTATTGAGACGGAAGCAAAACTAAGTATATGCTGTCATCAAGAAGAGGCGCCCAACATCGACTTCTTGGACAAAATATCACCAGCTGTCTAAGCTATAACTTCGGACAATTGTCCCTTTATAAGACCCGAGTCCTGCTATATGGTACGAAGAGAAGGAATATTTACGTTTTAAAACGTCCATGCTCCTCATCTGAAGTCTGAATGAACCTTTGAGCTTAGAGCACGGAAAAAAGAGAATTTTATTTGTGCACCAATACATACAAGTACTTTTACTTGAGTTTTGAGTTCTGGTCTGAGGTGCACCCAGCCTTTAGACAACGGGATTTTTGTTCGTAGACTCCGGTATTTACCAGAACCTTTATGGATGATGAAATAGAAATTGTGCTAGGTGGTAAGGCTTGGTCAAAAAAATCCATTTTAATAACGCAGCTATGTACGTTCAAAACTGCAAAATTGCAACAGTAAATAGTAAGAAATGTTTAAAATGTTTTTTTAAAACTACATACTCATTTTAAATAAATAATTTCAAGATTGCTAAAAGAAGGGCATCAGTATTTTGATTTGGAAATTAGAAATACCTAAAAAAATTAAAAAAAATTAAGAACTTAAAAGTTTCACTTCTGCACTTTTCGCAAAAATAGTGCACATATTATGTATAATAATTTAGTTTTATTTTTATAAGACTTAACTTTTTCAATTACATTTTGTTCCATTGGGCATTTTTTTGTGCTTTTGGAAGAGAAAGATATGACTACGTTCTTATTTACTATTTTACTCTGTCTTAAATATTCAATTTTAACATTCTTAAAAAGCTTTTTATTGATCTATTTGTCAACATTTTTGAAAAAAGGATGATTGCAGATTATAGTACAGGCAACAAACCATGTTCATCTGTATTATTACATTTCATCTGCACAATTGTTTGATTCAATTTTGACTCGGTTTTCAGTTTTTTTTTCAATCAATATTGAACACCTAATATATACAAATTAAATTTTGTTTGTTTGTTTGTTTGTTGTTTTGTTTGTCTGTTTGTTGGTATGTGATGCGCCGTACTGTTCACCCGATTGCAATGAAACTTTAGTCGTTTTTTCTTCTTTAGCTCCGAGCGGGGAACTGAGCTGTCAAAAAGGGTTTCTGTGTTTTTTTTTTATCGGAGCACTCTGGTCGCTCAACTTGTATTTCTTTTTAAGATCGGAGCTCGGTAAAAAAAAAAAAAAAAAAAAAAAATCAAATCATTGGAAATGGAGGATGAATCTGGTTGCTTTCCGAGTGAAAATAAGGACAAATTAATTAAATACAATAAATTAATTACTTGGCGACACCCAGATCAAATAACCGTCAATCAGATTGATCACGTTGCGATCGATGCAAGACACGCCTCCAATATCTTGGATGTTCGCACCTTCCGAGCAGCTAACATCGACTCGGATCACTACCTTGTTGCAGCAAAGGTAAGAATGCGAATAACCCGAACTCCACAACAACGGAGTAACACTGTGAGGAAGTATGACGTCGGAAAGCTGCAATCGCAAGAAACCGCCAGAACCTATGCCGATCGAATATCCCGTAACCTCTCAAGAAATCCAGTACCGCCAGCATCAAGTGCCAAAGATCAGTGGCAACACTGCCAACAAGCCATCAGAGATGCCGCAACTGATGTGCTAGGTTTCACCAGACCACCACCACGAAACCTCTGGTTTGATGACGAATGCAGGCAGGCCCATGCAGCCAAACAAGAGGAATATAAAGCGACGCTGCAAAGAAAGACGAGAGCTGCTAGCGAGCTCTACGAGCAGAAAAGACGGGAAGAACACCGGCTTCTCCAAAAGAAAAAGAGAGAGCATGAGAAGCGCGCGATCGAAGATATTGAGGG
This sequence comes from Platycheirus rosarum, assembly GCA_963971375.1. Lineage (NCBI taxonomy): Eukaryota > Metazoa > Arthropoda > Insecta > Diptera > Syrphidae > Platycheirus > Platycheirus rosarum. Next base: position 17,788,102 of record OZ020509.1, on the reverse strand, counting down.
ATGCTACTCCAGGAACAAAGTGCGTAAGTTTTACCAACATGTAAAAAAACATGCCAAGGAAAAGAAACCCGCCCAGAAGCCTGTAGAGATAGGAATGGAAACCTCGTAGTAGAGTCACAGTCGGTGCTGAGTACATGGAAGGACCATTTCTGCAGACTGTTAAACGGCGATGAAGGCCAAAATCCCGCTGTCACGCAGAATGAGCCATTCAACATGGATGATGACAAAGAAAACTTCCGTCCACCTGACCAAAATGAAGTAAGGATAGCAATATCTAAATTCAAAAACAACAAAGCTGCTGGACCCGACGGACTACCCGCCGAACTTTTTAAAGCGGCCGGAGATGACCTGGTGGAGTGCATACACCAACTCATCTCTAAAGTTTTGTCAGAAGAAAGTATGCCTGATGAATGGAACCTCAGCATCGTTTGCCCGATCCACAAGAAGGGAGACCCTTTAAACTGCGCCAACTATAGAGGAATAAGTCTCCTGAATATCGCCTACAAGATCCTCTGTGCCGTACTATGTGAACGCCTGAAACCTTTCGTCAGCAACCTGATTGGCCCCTATAAGTGTGGTTTCAGACCAGGAAAGTCCACAATCGATCAAATATTTACGATAAGGCAGATCCTGGAAACCACCCAAGAATTCCAAATCGATACCCACCACCTCTTTATCGATTTTAAGGCCGCGTACGATAGCATTTATAGAGACGAGCTATACAGAGCCATTCAGGTTTGGGCACTCCCACCAAACTCGTCCGACTGTGCAGGATGACGATGGAGAACTCTCGCTGCTCCGTCAAGGTTGGTTCTGACCTCACAGAAGCTTTTGACGTCAAAAAAAGATTCCGACAAGGTGATGCTCTATCGTGCGATTTCTTCAACTTAATACTTGAAAAAATTATAAGAAACTCGCAAGTCAATTGTAGTGGGACAATTTTTTTCAAGTCTGTGCAATTGCTAGCATACGCTGACGACATAGACATCATTGGCAGAACTCGGCGAGCTGTCACTGAAACGTTTGCTAGCATTGAAGCTGAAGCGGCTAAGATGGGACTAGCAGTCAATGAGGCCAATGAGTACCTGCTGTCCACAAAAAGGGACACACAACACTAGCGGATTGGACAAAACATCACAATAGACAGGTACAACTTTGAGGTAGTCAGGAACTTTGTGTACCTCGGATCCGCTATAACATCTGACAACAACATCTCGTCAGAAATAAAGCGAAGAATTACTCTTGCCAATCGCTGTTTCTATGGGCTAGGAAGGCAATTGAGTAGCAAAGCCCTCTCTCGAACGACAAAGGAGACTCTGTATCAGACCCTAATCATCCCAGTCCGGCTCTATGGCGCCGAGGCATGGACTCTATCTAAAGCGGATGAAGATATCCTTAGTCGTTTCGAGCGTAAGATTCTTCGGAAGATTTTTGGCCCTATCTGCGTTAACGGGCTTTGGAGGAGAAGGTTCAACCAAGAACTATACAAGCTGTACAGCGACATTTAAGATGGCTAGGTCATGTAGAGCGAATGGACAACAATGCTCCGGCTCGCAGGATTTTCGATTCCATCCCAGAGGGTAGACGCAGTCAAGACCTCGCCTTAGGTGGCGCGCTCAAGTGGAGGACGACCTCAACCAACTTTGAGTGCAAAACTGGAGGCAGCTAGCCAAAGACCGAGCTGGCTGGAGAGGCATGTTGGTTGAGGCCCAGGTTCGTTCTGAACTGTAGCGCCACCTAAGTAAGTAAGTAAATTAATTACTTATTTTTATAACTTATTTATTGAAGGGGTGAAGTAAAGAAATTGAAAACACAAAACTGATAATTTTTCACAGTTTATAAAAAAAGGTATGATGACAGTTCAGTGCTCAGTCACACTCGATTCGGAGCGAGCTGTATTCGCTCAGACCCCGCTCTGTGCCCGGCTCGGGGCTACGGGGCTAATAAAACACCTTTTGTCATCTTATTGCCTACACTTATGGGAAGGTTACAGGCATAGTAAAATAAACGTCCAGTAGATGGAGCTCATTGTGGATTTGAGAGAGCAATAGAAAATTAGAAACTAATGAATTACTAAAAGAGAAGGCAAATATAAATCTATCTCACGCCATAAGGAATATTCATAGTGTGGTTCAAATATTTCCCTACAGATGGCGTTGCAAAAGAAATTTTAAAATACCGAAAGACATGTATTTCCTTACGAAACTAAGAAACTTGAATCATCCCTTCCAAATTCATCCGCCTGTGTAAAATGACGATAGAAAACGCACGCTGTTCCGTCAAGATCGGTAAAGACCTCACCGACCCCTTTTAAGTCAAAAAAGGATTTAGATGATGCGCAGTCGTGCGACTTTTTCAGCATAATACTTGAAAGAATAGTGCAGAACTCTCACGTTCATACCGGAGGCACGATCCTTCAAAAGTCCGACCAATAACTCTTATACGCCGACGGTATTGACATAATTGGAAGAACACAGAGTGATGTCAGTAGTGCTTTTGTAAGTATTGAGACGGAAGCAAAACTAAGTATATGCTGTCATCAAGAAGAGGCGCCCAACATCGACGTCTTGGACAAAATATCACCATAGACAGCTATAACTTCGGACAATTGTCCCTTTATAAGACCCGAGTCCTGCTATATGGTACAGACGCATTTACGCTGTCAAAGGTGGATGAGGACGCTTTAGGCTGCTTCGAGAGAAAGATTCTCCGGGTGATTTTTTGTCCCGTATGCATTAACGAAGAGTGGAGAAGAACATACAATGAAGAAGTTTACCGGCTTTACAGACCTACACCTAACCAAAAGAGTACAAATTCAACTCTCAGATGGCTGGGTTATATAGAGGGGATGGACATCCATGCTCCGGCCCAGGAAAATCTTTGAATCCACTCCAGAAGACGGCGTAGTAGTGGATGACCGAGGCACAGGTGGGGCACACAATTGGAAGAGGACCTCAACCGACTCCACGTGCGAAACTGGAGGCAGCTAACTAAGGACCGGGGTGGCTTAAGAAATTGTTAATTGAGGCCCAGGTCCACCCCGGACTGTAGCGCCACCTAAAGTAAGGTAAGGAATCATTTTTGTAGAAAGATTCAACCACTTATGTTGCCGCTTAAATACACATGCACCAATTGATTTTTTTTTATAATTAGGGCGCGCACAAGGGATTATTTGTTTCCCTTTTAATGTAGAACACACTGCGCCACCATTAGGAAAATAGGGTGGGGAGGGACAGCAGGTGTTGATTAACATTGGTTTTGAATGTTTGCAGATCAAAATGGCAAGGGTTTAACTCGACGGGCAAACTATTCCAATTCCTATATTTCACGGTACATCCGAAACTAGTCTCAAGGGTGAACTGATGAGCATTCCCTGCGAAACGAGTATTATGGGAGAAATTTTCAAGGGGAGAAATGCAGCTGCCTACTTCGAGTGAACATTTTTTATAAAAGAAACGATAAAATAAGGAAAGACATGAAACATTGCGCCGGGGGCAATTGTTTCAGAGACATTTCTATTTTCTATTATGCATAACGCCCTTTTTTGTATTCTTTCCATATTCTATCTATATCTTTGCGAAGCACCTAATTAGAGGTGTGAGTTATACTCACCAGATCAGAAGGGGAAAAAAACTTCTTGCATCGATACAGAAAACCTAAGCACTTAGCAGCATTTTTGGCGGTCCCAAATATATGGTCGTTTCAATGAAGGTCGTCGTTGACACACATACCGAGAACTGAGAGCTTTTGCGGTTTTTTCGATGCAAGTGCCATTCATGGACAATGGGGGGGGGGGTGTATGTTTAGCTTTAAAGACAGAAGACAGCATTGAGTGTTCGAATCATTAAACTCCACACGATTCCTATTACCCCATTTGACAATGCTGTATAAATCGGAGTTCAATGAGCTTGACAAGCGGTACCGTGGCAATTGTACGTCCGAAGGTGAAGGGCGTGAATAGTAGATATTGGTGCGGTTGTGAATGGGAATTCGGAGCGAGACAGAGACAGCAATAGTCGAGAATGAGATAGAGTGTCGGTCGTGTGAATGGATTTAAAAAATTAAACAATGTAACGGCTATATTTTTTTAAAAGTGGAAGTGGTGGTGGTTTTTATTTATTAGTTTTTATTGGGTTTGTGCCTATTGAGTACTTTTCGTAATGTGTGTTGATACAAAAATGTGTACATTCAAATCTGAGAAGAAATAATGGCGATGGGATTTACCTATAATTGATTCTGTTTTTCTTAAAGGGATTGTTCCTTGTAAGTATCTCTATGTGTGCTATGTCCGTTGCACAGGGAAGTGTAAAAAAAAACAAACACGGCAAATGCATTCAAGAAAAAAAATTATGACCATGTTAAAAAAGGTGTTTTGTACCTAACGAATTTTATCTCTTGTGGTGATCCTTTTTTCGGATGACCTTTGATTTACAAAGGTTCCCTTATCATGACATACTATAAATATCATGAATAGGTAGCAGAAAGTGTGTTGAGGAAAACATAAATTAATGACTTTACAAAAGAGGATTTGAATTAATTCTGTTAAGGAACTGTTGGACTTGAAAATTTAAACAATGTACCGGTTAATTTTTTTGAAAAGTGAAAGTGGAAGTGGTGGTGGTTTATAGTGGCAGTTGTTTTTTCAATTTTTTTTTATTGGATTTTTCTTTAGTAAGTATTTTAGTGTATTATGTCCGTTGCACCTTGAAGTGCAATCAAAAGAACAAACGTGACAATTGAGTTGGTTTTTTCTGTACGTAATGAATTTTATCTCTCGTGAACGTGTTGGTGATCCTTTTTTTCGGATGACATTATATGTGTTTATGATGAGCACAGTTGGTTTCAAGAAGTTATCACGACAAAACATCATTCTTCTTCATCATCATGCATTTCGAGGAACATTCCATCTTCACCCTGGATGATTTTGCTGTGAGAGAGGCAAACTCAATAAACGAGAACACTGGTTTCAAGCCTACGAACAAATTGTCGGATTTGCTAATGAATTTCAACTATAACGTTTTTGCATTACAAAAAGTAAAAACGCGCTGGGGCGATCGCATGGTAGCAGATCTTGGGGAATATAAGGCAGGTTTAATTATTTTTTATTATTACTATTCATTATCTATTTCATTATTTTTCAGGTGTTTTTACCGACCAGATATTCGGATCTTTCTACAAGCAGCCTTGCAGCAATTGGTGGAGGAGGATATGTCTTTGAAATAACTAGACAAGTTGGAGCAACGTATGAACTTAAATTTATGAAAATGAAATAACGTGTAATGTTTTTGTATATAATAACAAACTTAGAAAAATGTGAACATCTTATAAAAGTAAAATTACAAATTACAATGTTTTAAAATCAAATTTATTCTTTATGTTACAGAATTTAATTTTTTTTTATCCAGGAGTTATGTTCTGGAGAGAATCCCAACCATTTCACTAAAACTTTATTTCCCCTCGCTTGAAGAACTTTTTCTACTAGGAATACATCTGCGCATCTAGTTTTCATCAGTTCTGCTTCATAAAAACCACCTTCAACTGGTGACTGGATTTGCTAATTGGACTTTTCTTATTTTAAAAATCTCAGTAGTCCAATTAGGTGTATAGCCTTTTTCAAATGCATGTTTGTACTTGCTGATTCTTACTTTGTCACCAACTATAAATTTTCGTTTGCTTAGTTTTTCTTCAATGGTTTTGAAAATTGGTAATAATGACTTTGAATTTCGCTTGTTAACATCTGCAGGTTTACATTTAATGGTTCGATGAAAAGAATGATTGTAATCATGCAGCATTTTTTTGTAAATATTTTTCCACTTATGGCTGCCATTGAAACTAAATTCTTTCCACATTTTGTCTTTGAAAGTTCTATTAAATCTCTCAACAATTGAAGCCTTTAATGAGCTAAATGTGGAGTAATGGTTAATTTTATATTTTGCCATTAAGATTTTAAAGTTTGTATTGAAAAATTCTTTTCCATCATCCGTTTGTAAATTTGTAGGAATCCTAGAAGAATGGATAAATATTTCCTCCATTCCTTTAGAAATAGTAATACCTTAATACCCTAATACCCGATTCTTCTGAAGAGGTGTTCTTCCACACTGGCAAAGCCACTGCGTAAGCTTTTCCATCGCTCCTACTCTTCTGGAATCTTTCCTAGAAGATGGAAAACAGCATTTGTCCAGCCTGTCCCTAAGAAAGGTGACCCATCCTCCCCCTCCTCCTACCGACCCATAGCACTGACATCCCTTCTTTCTAAGTTCATGGAAACACTGATTAACCGTCAGCTTGAGGAATATCTCGAAGATCGTAAGCTTCTCCATGACCGTCAGTATGGCTTCCGCAGCAACCGTTCCACTGGTGATCTGATGGCATATCTCACCGAACAGTGGAACAAATCTTTACATCGCTTTGGTGAAAGTAAGATTATTGCTCTTGATATCTCCAAGGCATTTGATAGAGTTTGGCATGAAGCTCTCTTATCGAAAATGCGTGCTTTTGGGATCGATAATACTCTTGTTCGTTGGATTAGAAGCTATCTTCTGGACCGTTCAATATAAGTTGTATTGGACGGATTCAAGTCTGATTCCCATAAAATAAATGCTGGTGTGCCCCAGGGCTCTGTTCTGTCTCCGACTCTTTTCCTCATTTTTATAAATGATCTTCTGTCTGTTACTTCTAATCCACTTAACTGTTTTGCTGACGACTCTACCCTCAGCTTTTCATATTCGTTCGATAATTCACGTCCTTCGCCTTCGGACGTACAATTGCAACGGTGCCGTATGTCAAGCTCATTAAACTCCGATTTATACAGCATTGTCAAATGGGGTAATAGAAATCGTGTGGAGTTTAATGCTTCGAAAACTCAATGCTGTCTTCTGTCGTTAAAGCTAAACATTCCCCCAATGCCATTGTCCATGAATGGCACTTACATCGAAGAAACCGAAAAGCTCTCAGTACTCGGTATGTGTGTCAACGACGACCTCCGTTGGAACGACCATATATTTGAGATCGCTAAGAATGCTGCAAAGTGCTTAGGTTTTCTGTATCGGTGTAAGAAGTACTTTTCCCCATCTGATCTGGCTACAATTTATAAAGCGTTTATACGCCCTAAACTCGAGTATAACTCCCACCTCTGGGCAGGTGCTTCGCAAACATCGCTTCACCTGCTTGATAGAATACAAAATCGAGCGTTAAGATTGATAGGTAATAGAACTGCCGCTGAAACAATTGCCCCACTCGAACACCGACGCAATGTTTCATCTCTTTCCTTATTTTATCGTTTCTTTTACAAAAAATGTTCACTCGAAGTATCCAGTTGCATTCCTCCCCTTAAAAGTTTCTCCCGTAATACTCGTCTCGCAAGGAATGCTCATCAGTTCACCCTTGAGCCTAATTTCGGACGTACCGTGAAATATAGGGATTCTTTTTTTAGCCGAACGACACGAATCTGGAATAGTTTACCCGGCGGGATTTTCCCTTGCCATTTTGATCTGCAAACATTCTAAACCAATGTTAATCGGCACCTCCTATCTCTCCCCTCCCTATCTTCGTAATGCCCGCGCAGTGTGTTCTACATTAAAAGGGAAACACATAATCCCTTGTACGCGCGTTAATTATAAAAAAAAAAAAAAAAAAAACCTTTTTTTGTTTTTCATTGGTATGACCCACGCGAATTTGGAAAAGGCATCAATGACTGTCATTAAATAATTAAACCCGCTGTTTTGTTCACTATACGGTAACATTTCAACCAAGTCAGCTTGCCATAAATCATCATAGCCCTTGATAATAACATGACGATGTTTAAAATTTCTACGTGTAGACTTATGCACCTCTTCAACAACCTCCCGCTTGCTCATATTTAGAAAGAGTGAAATCAGCTAAATAAAAAAAAAGATTTATATGTTTTTTTTTTTTTTTTTTGTATTGCAATCTTTTATATAATAACATCAGTTTCTTAATTCTAACTAAACGTTTTTCTATAATGTAACAGACACAAGTATCTGGGCCTAGTTTACATTGGTTGGATGACCAGCAACAATTAGAGTAGTGATATCCATGAATTGTTTCAATGTAGGATGTATTTTCAATTTTTTTAAGCAAAGAAATGCAATTTAAAAACTCTTCGTAGTGTTCTTCTAATATTGAATGACTTTTCAATTTTAAAAATTCACAAATGTTTTTTGATATTAGTTCGGAGTCCATTTTAAAGATCTTTTCGGATTCAGCTTTGATTTGTTACTAATCATTTTATTTTACTAAAGGAACAAAATGAAAATAATTTTCTCCATTCTTACATAGACATATCCATATTTATTTATGTTTTCCTAAGACTCGTAAGACTTTACTTACGATCTACCAATGGTATTGCCGACGGATATATAACACTCCGTCCAATGAAATTTTCAATCATATTTTAATTTGTTCGTTAACATACTTTTTAGTAGCATCATTCGTGAAATCTATAGGTTTGCTCGAAAGTGATTGTAAGTTTAGGTTTTCTTGCTTCATAGTTGTTAGTGCTTCCTTTAAAGAAGAGTCTATCTGGTTTCTTAGTATACTAATTTCATTATTTATAGTTTTCAAGATTTCCTCCAAAGAGGAATCGATGTGCTTTCTAACACTTAATTCCTTAAGGCATATTTGTCCATCAACATATCCTTTGGAGGCAGCTTGGTGTGAGTACTCGGGTTTTTTCCCAATGTTGTTTAAATATTTACTATCCATATCAAATCCACCAGACGGTAAGAGTTTAAATCCTATTCCTGGAGGACCAACAAGGCTTTTGGTTTTTGAAAAAAAAGTCTTTGAGTTCCTACCGAACTTGTCAACGTTCATTCTTAATATGTAAAAGATTTGGTTTTTAAATAATGCTAATATATAATATTTGACTCCTTTAGTTCTTCAATAATAGAATTGATTTCATTTTGGTGGTTGTTGTTTCCAGCATTTTTAGATGCCATTAAAAGTCTAAGTCGATTAACAAGTTCATTAGGATCATTCCAGTACACATATCCAATGTTTTTGTTTGTATATTTCATCTCAGTTATATAAGAATATGATTTGCCTATTTTTCCGTTTTCATTTGTAAGCCTGTCTATAAGTTCCTTAATTGTTGAGTATATTTAACACCTCTATTGTCCTTGATTCGAGAAGAACGGTCGTGGTTAATTCTATGTGCATTAGTTTTATATAAAATTCTCCCATATTGTTCTAAGTCATCAGAAGTATATTTCTGTTTACGTGGATTTTTCTTAAGCCCCAATTCAATGAGACATGCAGTTCGAGTGA